>VZTD01002302.1:177760-342309 GCA_013397725.1 Rhagologus leucostigma | reverse complement strand
TGTTCATCCCACCCTTCTCTCCCCATCCCCACTCCGCCAGGCACACCCTGATCTGTTTGGGGGCACTGGTGGGGAGGACAGGAATCCCTGCCCACCTTGGGGAAGAAAATCCAGTGCCCCAGGGCTCAGAGGGGTTCGGGAGGGGATGGGGGGACTGCAGCCAGTCACAGGAGAGAAAAATACCCTGCCTCACTTAGCATAATTATTTGGGGCTTTCAGAGGGAAAACAGTAACAATTATTTTTTTCCTTGTTCCCAACCCCCAGGCTTTCACTTGTAAGAGCAGGTAAAACTGACTAGAAAGAGGAGATAAAGGTATAAAAACATTCCTTTTGTAGACCATTCACACTCAGCAAAAGCAAAACAACTCTAACAGGAAGGAAATCCGGGTACCACAGACATAAATATAACAACCTGGGTGAAAAACAGTCTTGTCTAATTGCCCTGAAAAGCATTGTCATTATTCTGATGGCTTCACCTGGTTAAAAAAAAAAAAGGGCTGGAAAACTTCACTCTGAGTTTTGGTGGCATCTTTGCAGCTCAGAAAAATAAATTCAAAGGCAAAAAGCAAAAGTAGAAGGAATCAGCACATCAAGATTTTAGGCCTCATGCAGGGATGAGCATTGGTTCTGTACATCCCCCCCTTTAGGCAAGTTTCAGATTCAGAAGGAAGCACTTGCCTTGTTTGCAAATAAAAGTATCATCTCCCAGGTTCTCTCTACTTCCTATTTGCCAAGCAAAACAGACTTTGAGCAGTAACAGTTCAGCTCCTTCCCATCTCCAGAAAACCTCATAAAGGGTAGCCCCTGTACATGGTGCGTATAAAACTGGAGAGAAACAACCCTCCACCTCCCCAGCTTCCCTTCAAGGACAGAGGGAATATTTGCCTTCTTAAATAAGGCAGCACAGGGCATGAAGGAACTTTACTGAGTCAGTAGTTGAGGCTGCCCTGTGAGCACTGGAGGAGATGGGGATGGCTGAACTGTGCTTCAGAAACAAACCCCACATCTCTTCCTCCTCAAATGAGACCAGCTCCTTCCTCCCAGCCCCAGTGTAAATTTGCACTGGCTCAAGTCATTAAAGGGTCTAAAAAGTTTATTTCCTGTTCTTTGTTTTAAGCCTGCCAGATTTCTTCTCACAGGTGAAATACCACAGGAGAAGCAAGATAAGGTTTCCTAGAATTCATGGATTAGCCCAAACTCAGCAGAGAAAAAATACTAATAAAAACTACTACTCACACAAGATTTCCAGACTTTTTGCCTCCAAGAGGCCTGAAGACTTTAGGTACCTGTTTGACTGCTGGTCTCCAGCACTTTGGGAAACCATACGAGACCAACAGGATCTTGTCCAGTGAGGTCAACACCAGCAGCCCTAATAGGACTCATCACAGAGCCCTTAATCCCAGAGCCAAGCTTACCTAAAACTCAAGTAAAGCTTTTTTTTCTTTGCCTTCATTAAGGCCCATTCCTATTAGGCATTTACAAACTCTTACTGCTAAATTTTCTTTTTTTATGCCACAAGTGCATTTTCTAATTGAAAAGAGAGGTAACTTGTTTTAGTGTCACAGGCTTTAATTAAGCACAGTTTGTCTAGAATAGCTGCAGGGTTTATTTATTATTTATTAAAGAAAGGTTAGTTATTTATTGGGGAGGGGGAAGACACATCTGTGGTTGAAACTTTGCAGAATGAACCAGACAGCCCATCACTCAAACTGCTTTAGGACATGAGTGGATCACTATCAGGGTCAGGGAAAAAACACTTCTTTTACTGATGTGTTACATAATGAGGATATTTTTGAAACTTTCAAGTCTTCCTTGAAGCTGTGG
The DNA here is from genome assembly GCA_013397725.1 of Rhagologus leucostigma. NCBI lineage: Eukaryota > Metazoa > Chordata > Aves > Passeriformes > Rhagologus > Rhagologus leucostigma. The sequence goes on along the minus strand of VZTD01002302.1, from coordinate 340,484 downwards.
TTGTTTCCGGTCACTATTCAAGGACAAGACATCTGGTTTAAGGGGGGGGGAATAAAACAGGGGTCTTAGTTTGGACTTTACTGCAGGAGTGCTCCAACATGACTGAGACAGGCAGTGCAAACAGGGCTGGGGGCTCAGCAGGGACAGGCTGCTCAAGGGCCCCTCACTGACATTTCTCCTTCCCTCTGGCAGAGCCAGCACCAGAAGTGAGGATGAGTCCTGGTGCAAACAGTGGTGTGCAGGGAGGAAGCCTCTGGGAAGTGGCAGGACACGCTGCAGACCAGTTCCTGCTGCAAGGACAAGCTCCTCTGTTAAAGAGCTCTTTGAGGGCAGGAGCCCAGTGAGGGGCCTATAAAGCCATGCTAAGTCATATTTTTGCCTTTTTTCTTTTTTTTTTTTAATTAAAAAAGCTTTAACTTTCCCCTCACCACTTCTGGCCTGAATTGGTTTGATCCAGAGAGGTAGTTACGCATAAGAGCAACCACTTTATATTGAATTAGGGGATTTCTCATGCAACACATCTCACCAATTACAAGGCAGGGATGCAATTCTATGATTTATAATACATTATACTGTTAAGTAATATAACATTATAGATACAATTTGTACCTATCTCTCCATGGATTAGAGAGGTGGCACATGAAGAGTGGATCATTAAACAGCAGTGCAAGGCCAGGGGCCAAGCACTTCTGTTTAACAAGCTGCTCCAAGTACCACCCCTCTAATCCATGGAGAGAGAGAATAAATTGTTCCTGTATCTTGTTCTAAATCAGGTTCTTTCAGTGTGTTTTGGGGGGGTTATAGTATAGTAATAATAGTAGTAATAATAATAATTTGTTTAGGGGTATCACTTTCTGGGGCTGAACTAGTTTAAGCTGAAGGAGCTTTTGTTCCAGAAGGGGTCTGGAATTCACAATCTGGCTGGATTTGAGGGCAGTATGGGAGGAGAGGGAAACGACTCTCAGGCCATTCCGAGGCAGATACACCCACACCCTCCCAGTTCAATGGCACGCCTGGAGAGGACAGCCAGCTCCAGGCTGCCCCAAGCGAACAGGCTGCAAACGGCAGGGACGGCCTAAGGCAGGAGCTTGGCCACATCCTCGCTCCATCAGGCCGGGATGTCCCGGGAGCGCTCAGCAGCCCGTCAGCACCCGAGCCTGCAGAGCTCAAACCCCACGAGCAAGGCTCCGGGCGACACCGGTGCCTTCGTGGGTGGGGACACCACGTTTCCGACGCTGGCATTGCCCAGCCCTGAACAACCCTGTGGCCGCTCCTCTGCGAGCATTAAGGAGCAGCCGTGGCTCAGCACGCCGAGGTCTTTGGGAGGACAGAGTTGACACGGTGGTATTTCAAGGCATCGATGGCCACGTGTAGCAGCTGAAGGTGAGCTCTTTGACCTCCATCTCTTGTGCTTATATTACCTCTCCAGGGTCAATAAATGCAGATAGGAACACCAGGCTCGGCAGACAATGCGCTGCTTTATAACGCTGGCAACCGGGATTAGGGTTCCGTGCCTTGGCTCGCAGGTTTATTAAACTCCATTACTACCCCCTTAACGATGACAACACCTTTCCATAACAGTGCAGTTGCTTGGCTCCCGAGGAGGGCAGCACAATGCGGGAGCCTGAAGATATAGGGACACTGTTAGGCTGTCTTATAGCCCCTAACTCATCATGTGACAAGGCATTGATTTCTATTGACAATTTCATTGTAATGTCAGAACGTAACCTGAATTCATCTTTCATCTACTTTAAAAGTAAACAATGGCTCTTGGAACAGGAAAAAAAAAGGACAGTGCTTAAAAATAACAAAAATAATAAAAAGAATTTTTATTCCAGCTGTTCCTCAAAAAACCAAACAGAGAACCAAGACTGCTCAGCAGCTACATGGAGCAGGGCAAACTATTAATAGAAAACACATTATTTGACAAATTTTATCACTGCTTCAATTTGCAAATTATTCACAAATCTACTGTCACTCATTCAATTCTGTTCAATTTATGAAACTATATTAAATTAGCATTATTCCACAGAAACTATTTCCAGCCTCCAAAAAAAATTTCCAGGTGATATTTACAGCATTTGCTGACAATTCACCGCCACCTCAGCCACGGTAAGGTGCCATTACTGTCCCTCAGCATAACAACCTGTGAAATAAATGGCAACTGGGGGGATCCTCCGTGCAGGCTTTCCACGCTGTCTATGTTTGAAAGAGGAGATAAAAAGGAAAGGCTGGCAGGGCTTGGCATTGGCACCGCATTACATTTCTATTAATAAAGAACAGCAATCAGCTCTGAAATTAATGTGGATCTGTTATCTCCTCACACACACAAAGAATTCATGTCTAATGTGTTCACACGGACCGCGGTGCAAACGATGGGGCCAAGCCACTCGTTTTCTGTTTCATTACCTCTGTGCCTTGGCTCTGATCTGGTTTTGTGTGTTTTTTTTCCCTCAGAAAAGCATGTGCAGACATGTAGGATAAAGATCTGTCAGCGTGGTCCCTCTCTGTGTTTCTAGAGACTACACAGATGTATTTCATACGCCTCCAAAATGCAAATTGAAATTTGCTAATTTCTAGGTTTTGGCCACCTGTTGCACTTTACCACTCCTGTTTAATAGGCACATGGTGCAGATTAAAAGTTTTACTGGACTTAAGGCTAAGACACTTCCAGAGTCCTCCACAGATATCAGACACACTTGGCAGACAGGAACACTGAGGTACAAATTTCCACACTATGGTGAAAGAGACCCTGGAGCCTTAGGAAAAGTGAAATAAAATAATGAAAATACACCTCTTCATTTCAGTTTCATGGGATTCAAATGATGTACAAAAATTCCCTAAGCAATTTTCCTGCAGCACTGCTCCCTAATGAGGCTGGGGAAGCAGCTTCTCTGCACACTCCCACAAATAGCTAGTCAGGATGAGCAGAAAAGGTAAATTCAGTCTTTCAGGGTGGAAATCATGCTACAGATGCCAAACTGCTGGTCATGGCTCAGCCATCAGCCAACCACCTTTTCCAGTGATAGACCATCCCATGATACAATCCTAGTTTTGAGACATTTGTTTGGGAGATTTGCTTTTTCACCAGTGGTTACTTGGGGTATTGTTTCAAGTTATGTTCAAGTAGTCCTATACTGAATAAACAGTAAGGAAAACATCTAAAATTACCACTTGTCCTATAAAGTTTGGGCATAAATAGGATGTCAGGGTATTTCACAATATTGTCTTGGGCAACTGGAAAGCACAAGATAGAAATACTCTAAGCCTAGAGAAAAATAAAGTAAAATGAATAGCCATTACAAAAGGAGGCAACAAACCCAACACCTCAGGAGATGTGCACTGATAGGGAATTTGCATTCCTTTTAAAACATTATCCCATGCATTGTCTCTGTTGTGTGTTCCAGGGACACTGTCTCTCCAGCTGTGACCCATCAAGCCACTCCTGAGGAAAAGATAGAGTCATCCTGGGATATTGTCACATCCATCTCCCACAGGAGAAGAGACCTGACAGTGCCTGGGACGTCTTGGCAAGAAGAAGCAACAAAGAGCAGCCAGGAAGGGAAGCAGGGAAGAGATGCATCTCCCAGCAGGGAAGAGATGAATCTTGATAGACTCCCTCTCTCACTCTTCCCCAACCTCCAGGCCCAGCTGGACTCAGCATCCCAACTGCTCTCCCCGCGAGGACAGGGGACGTGGGAAGCGCGCGGCTGGCAACGCACCCGCCAGGCTCCGAGGGATCCGAGAACACCCTCAGGTTCACAGGCACCCGGAGTTTGCCAAATCATTTCAGCTCATCTCTAATTGTCAGCGATCTCTATTAGCTCAGTAGTGTGGCTTTGACATAAGGATGAACAGAAGGGTTGTTACTGGCTAGTGAGAGGAGAGGAGCTTCTGGTCCAAGGAAGAAAAGCATCTTCCATGGCAGAAGGAAAAAAATCTTTTTTTCCTTCCCACATAGGCTAAACTGTATCAAAGGCTAGCTGACAAAAGACAAAGGGACCGCGCCACGCATGTCCATCAGCCTAAACTTCCCCCAGTGTCATACTAAAAAAAAGAAAAAAAGGAAAAAATGGCTTTGTGGCTTGCTTCTCAGTATTAAGCAATAAGAGATCTGTTTTATAATTGTCTCCAAGAGGAAAAAAAAAATAGAAAGGAAAATAGGACTACATGCACCGATCCCAGTACAGCATGACTCCTTTGAGTCCTCAGCTCCAGGAGGTGGCTGGTTTGGCAGTGGCAGCTCCTTCTCCAGAGCACTTCCCTCTCAGATGACTGCTCCCCGAGACCCAGAGCCATGGTGCAACTCTCCCCATGCCAGCTGAAGCTAAAAATTTACGTGGATGGAAAGAAAAGCGAGAAGGGAAAGAAGAGTCACGACTACACTGAGACCGCATTTTCTCACATTACACCAAAATTCTGATCTTTCCATATTCTTTCCCTGAACAACAGCCCAAGTTAATAGGACCTAAAAATACCCCAAACACATTTTTGGTTTTGCAAACAGTGCTTCATTCATGCATGTCTGCCTGGTGATGCATCGTTACAATTGTAATGAGATAGCTGCCAGCCCTGGAAGGGTGTATTGCTCCGTGCACTTGGAATGCTAAAGAGGGACTGAAGCCATAGAGGAGGCTAAAATGAGTTTCACTATACAGAAATGAGAGAGAAATTAAGTCAGGCCTGGAGCTAGAAGTTACCTGAGCTTCCCAAACAGTCCAGGGCCACAACTACCTCCACTTTACACTTAAATTTTTGCCCAATACAAAGAGCAAAAGCATCGCTTAGATCCCAGGAGCAGCCTCAGCTATGTGTTGGATCCTGGGATGGAATCAGGCAGTCAGGTGGCACCTGCACCCCCTGACAGTGCCTGGGGATGAGATGTACCACAAACAGGGAACATAAAGCAGCCCTAAATTAAAGCGCTTCCAACACAACGCAATTACACTACATAATGTTTACTTATCTTATATACACTCAGAGGGAAGATAAATGTCTAGTAAAAGCTACAATCCACTATTAAACAGCTATAAAATACTTCGCTGTCTTCCCATTTCAAAAGCTCCCATAGTATAAATAGTGGTCAAAAGTTCAGTGAACTGTCTTGTAGTCTGGTGCTCCATTCAAACCATGCTATTTCCAGAGAGTCTCCTGACACCGTATCTAATTTCCAAAATGAATATGCTTTAATTTTCCTTCTTCATGCATTGTGCTTTTTCCTCATTTAAAACAGCAACAGCCTCTGGCAGTAAAGGACATCACATTTCTGTGCGAGATGAAGCTTTTTTCCCCCGATATGCGGGAGAATGGCATGGGTCAAGGGAGAAAAAATGTATGCAAAAAACATCACACCCCACTGACCCCAGTATATTTTACATTACAATTTTGCCATTTCCAATATAGGTTCATTTTGCAGTGGACCATATCAGCCATATTTCAGGATTTACACACAAAAAAAAAATCAGTACCTGGAGCATTGTCTGCATAGGTCTGTCCTAATGCAATATATGGATTGTCTTATTAATGTGTAGTGTAGCTTGCAGAGAACACACAGGCATGCAGGGAATACTTATGCGTGCCAGGGAGGCAGCACAGGTGTTCTGTTGGGGATGTGCATATACATTCAATTATCTCTGCAGGTAATACACAAGTGCGTTTTGATGGCTTAAAACCCAGCCTGCCGCACGCTGCAGGTGAACCCCCCAGAATCAGGGGGGTTTTCCACGTAAGACTTCCTCCCCTGAGCTATTTACGTCCCCGAAATGGGGCCCGTGATAAAGGTTTACCCATTTAAGCTGAGTCTGCCATGCTTTCAGCGGGCAGCAAAAGGAGCTTTATCCCTTGGCAGACATTAAAAGGCTTCCTTCCACCTCTAGCACAGGCAGAGATAATTAATTAATCCACAGCCTGATTGGAAAGGCCCAGAAGGTTCTGGAAGCTCCTCAGGACTTCACCCTCAAGTGTTTCAATGAGGCCCAGCTGTGCCTCGTTAACACTGCTCAGGTTCTCTGAAACTCTGGCAGCTGAGAAAAAAGATGCACCTTTTGTTCTCCCAACCCTCCTCCGAGACCAGGGAAAGGATGAAGTGGAAGATTGGGGCAATCCCTGTTTTAACCAGGGGTAAAATCCCCACACTCAATAGGAGCATTGCCTGACTAAAGGCCATAACAATTCTGACTTCATGTCCTGCAAAGACCACAATGCTCACGGAACTGGCACATCTGACCACTGCCATCTGCTATTCTGACAGAAAATCAAAGAAGTCTGACTTAAGAAGTACCAATTCCCACAAAATCCTGCTGCTCTCCACAAATGACCAGCTAGGAGAAGGCTCACAAAGGAAGCAATACATGTATACAGGTGTCTAAAAGGTTAAACATGCCAGCAAAGCTGCATCATGGAACTGGGGGTAAATCTAAATGGAGAGAAGGCTTAAAAGAGAAAAAAAAATTAGAACTCCACCACAGAAAGACAAAATCATCACCTTTCACATCAAGCAGCTACTGCACCTTACAACTGCCACAGAAAGGAGCAAGTTCAGGTCCTACAACCATCAAACTTTCTCTGCTCACTGCTTCAAACAAACCCAGAACACTGCTGTACTACAAAGCTGTAAGACTTTAGGAATAACAGAAAGACTTACCTGAAGCCCAGGGTAGCCCAAGGAGCTGGAGGGAAGCTGCTCTGAGGGAACATGGAGCAGCAAGGACTAACACTAGCTGCACCAGAAGCTGAAGTTAAAACCATGCTCCACAGGTGTTTGGGATAATGCACTAATTAACTCCCTGAAGCTCATTGGCTGTAATTGCTCCACATCCCCACCCTGCCAGGAGCCCTGACTCAGCACACCCTAAATTCTGGTGTGGGTGTGCTTTTGGGGTAGATAAAGCTGCTTTGGGTCATTTCAAAGTCCTGGCCAAGGCACTGATGAAAAAGGTTTCCTTTAATGGGAGGCATCTGGGAGCCTTGAGATCGTGGGGATGGAGGTGGGGACAGCCTGCTGAGAATGACCCTAAATGCCATTGCAAGAGCAGCACATTTTTGTGTTATTTTAAGCAGAAAGGGTAAAACATGCAATATTTTCTTCAGGTGTTAGCACTCTTAAATGTCACAGAGAAGCATCCTCTTGCCTGGCAAGTTGTGGACTCGGGGCTCAACAGGTCTGCTTGCTTATTGTCAGCATTTACCTCAACTGGTTTTTAATAAAAGCCTTTGAAGCAAGAAGATCTCCTGCCTGAGACGAGGTGTTGGGAGCCGGAGTGGAGGCCCCTGAGAGTTGCTGAGCTACTTAGTGGCAGTCAGTTGCATCCCTGATATATCCCGCTCCTTCATAATTGCAAATCCCCTCGGTGCTGCTCTGCACAGGACCAGCTTTCCTGTCAGCAGGCATTGGATGGGAACTGACACTGGTGTTTACACATCCACGGGCCCAAGAATTTCAGTGTCTGCCTTGGCAAACACTGCCATGTTTCAAGTGGCCAATTTGAGCCAGCCTGATGTGGTGGAGGGCAGAACTTGGGCCTTTCTCTATTCATCCAGGGCTTTGAACTTATCAAAATGAACCTTCATTTCATATAATAATAATAATAATAATAATAATAATAATAATGTTGTTGTTTCCTTTGGCTTCAGAGCACCAGTTCCATCAAAGTACTGGCTATTGAAAGTTCAACTGCTAATGGCAAGCTATTTTGAGAAGGGAAAAGTCTGGAGGCAAATTGTGAGGGAAAGAATAGATATTAATCATTTTTAAAGTCATTCAGTCTCAGGCATTATTTTCCTTGCTTTCATTATTCATGATGAGTTTTTTTGCTTCAAGGCCAAGTAAATTCACAGGGCCTGACCCATCCAAACACAACCATGACTCTGAACAATGCAGCCCAGCTGAGTCTATAGATAAAAAAAGAGCCCAAATGGAAAGAATGAAAAGATAATTTTAAACAGTGGATTTAAACACACACATGGAAGTATAACCCTCCTGCTGCTGAGTTCATTTCCCAGTACCCTGTCCACTGTGTTGCCATCCCATCCACCCTGGTGAGGGATTTATGGAATGGGAGTGCCGACAAGGAGCTCATCCCATTTGCTGTTTCTCTGCCCCTGCCTCCCTGGCCTCTAAAGCCATCTCGGTGGTGTCCAGCCACTTTCAGCCAAGGGAAGACCTCTCACCTTTTCTTTTTTAGCTTAATTCCAGAGCTAATGGAAACTCAGTAGTTTCACTTGTGACTTGGATAACCTGCACAGCATTTTGTAGCTGCAGGGCACAAGCAGACCCTGGAAGAATTGAGCCTAGAGCCATTTACAGCTCTCTCTGTTGAGAAATTGAAAAGCTTGGAGGAAAAAATCTCAATGCAGAGGAGGTTTTTTTCCCCCCAGAGCTCCCTTGGGGAAGCTTTTCCCACGCTGGGTGTGCAGAGCACTGGGGCTGCTGCAGGGAGACTCATACATTCGGACACAGAGGGACACCACGTTTGGGGCAACTTCCTCTTGCCAGAGAATGAGGGGGCCAGAAAGAAGCTTTCAGGGCAGAAGCAATGACAGTTCCTAGACCTGTGTTCTCCTCCTCCAGTAATTCTCAGCATCCCCAAGTAGCCCCGTGTATTGAAGAAAAATGGCAATTCAGAGTTCCCTTTGCTTCAGGGCAAAATAACCCAACAACATTACTTTGGTTTATCTATATTTGTAACTGTGTTCCTTGGAAGACAGGAGTTTGCTGTGGAATATCTCTGGCAACCTTGAAGGCAACTGATGTACTTTTCCCACTCTGGAATAAACTCAGCAACATGAATCCTGCCTCAGACTCCACAGATGTGTGCATCTGCAGAAGATGCTGTCAATAATTAATATAATTGTACAACCCCCTAGATATAAAAATACACAGACAGAGCCTCACATTTTGCCTGCTTCTCTGTAACAAATACCCAAACTGAAACAAATTTAACAAGATACATTACACAAGTCTGCAGACAGAAGTTGTATGAAAATTTTAACTCTCTTCAGCAAGAAAGCACTTCTATTTCCAGTAACGCTGGCAGCATATACTGTAGCTAGGCAGCCGCATTTATTTTCAATTATCATTTTTGCCTTTTTATACAGCGTAATGAAATGCCTGGTAAATTATACATTTTTGTAAAACACAAACTTGTCTCTTTATTTGCAGCTCAAGTCTTGCAATATCGTTTTGTCTGCATTAGTTCTAGCTCTTTATGAGAGGCCAATTACTTAGAGAAGCTGTAACACGTAGAGTGTGATATGTTGCTCTCCAGTCCTGGGTGAGACACAGCCTGCTGCAAAATGACCATGGCTAAGGCTCAGACCTTTGGAGAAAAGGGGGAAAATTCCCAGCATTCTGCTTGCTAAAACATGGTCCATACTCATTTGCTCCTTCTTCGATACCTAAGATTTTCAACCCACACCCCCTGCTAAACAAAAGCATATTTTTTAGGAGGAAAAAAGAAAAAGCATATAGCTGCTTCCCCCAGTCTCCCTTTAGAAAAATGCTTTCCTGGCAGATGGATCTCAATATGCCGTCTCCCAAATCTTAAGCAACTCTGAAAATACAAAGTTCACTTATACCAATGGGCCATATATATCTACACCTCTCGATTCCTTGTCTCTTTAACTGGCACTTTGAACTAGTGAGCACCTCTTTAATCTTGCCCCATTATCATCCTAATAGCACCTCCCGATATTCATAAATGTCTAGCAAGACTTTCAGCTATTTGGTATGAAGAAGAAATATCCAGCTAAATTGAGAAGATTACCACATCACCACATAAATCAGTGACAGGCCGCGTGTTATTACAGTTGATTTTTGTTGACAGTTGGCTGTAGGCAGTTGTGTTTCAAATGCCTTTTTTCTCTGGGAAATTAAACAAAATTCCATGCAAAATGCAGCCCTCCAGTTCAAAAACTGTAAATCCAAAATTAGCATTTCATACTTTAAAAGGTAGCACAGCACAATTTTCCATTGAAAGGTCTGTACAGTTGTCACAAATGGGTGCTTCACACATGACACTAATGCTACCGATGCCTTTTAAGAAAGCCACCTTTCTCTGATATTATTTTCTTCTCCTAATAATCTGCATACACTATAGTTCATCCCTACGGAAAAGAAAGAGAGCTCACTTACTTATCTCTCATATGGGAGCATTATGCTTTCAGCAATTCAGACAGATAGGCTGGCTGGGAGGGGGGCGCGTTGCCGAATCCTCCGCGATAAGAGGGAAGGAATTGTGGCCAGCGAAAGGTTAATCTTCCCTCTCCAAGTCCCTCCTTCTGTCTCGGCATAACCTGGAGAGCGAAGAAAATGCGAGATTTACGAAGTGAAAAGACACACCGGCACTAAACTGTTCGTGCTGCATCGTGTGGCACTTCTCACACAGGGCCACGCGTGACCTAATTAACAAAAAGCCGTCGCTAAAAGTCGGGGAAGCAGCTTGGGTGACACCAGAGAGGACCAGAACTTGCGAAGGAGTGTCTGCTTCCAGCAGCTGCTGATCTGCCAGTTTTGGCTCAGATAGCGCCCGCTGCTAAGCCAATTTTTAGGGACTCTGGTGTCAGCAAGTTGATCAAGCGGCAGTAGTTGAGACGGAGCGCCTTCCCCTTCTCCAGGCAGATCCTGGGGGCGGTGGCTCTGTCTTGGGCAATAGCTTGGAGAAATCACCACCACAAGAAGTTCACATTTTTGGCTATGTATGTACATACATACATATAACACAGGGAACTGGAGCAGAGAACTGCTCTGCCTACTCCTGGGCACGGGGACAGACATGTAATGCGGTTTGTCAGCCAAAAGATGTTACATGTGTCTTCACACAAACACTTTACTGGCAGCTCACTGGCTTCTGGCCACACAGTCCAACATCCCCCGGTCAGAACTGCTGGGCTGAAAACCAGATCACCAGCCAATTGCATCTGGTTCATTTTCCCCCAGTGTTCAAGGGCAGAGGTGTGAGGCCACGGGGATGATGGCCTGTGTGAAGGATCACCCCTTCTCCCAGCCCTGTCCTCAGAGGGGAGCCAAGGATGGAGAGTCCACCTGGTGACCTCTGAGCTGGGTAATCCCGCTGCTTGTCACTGAGAGGGAAGCGTGTTCATAGTAGCCAGTGCCAATAAAATTAAGCATTTCAGTCAATATTGAAATGGTTTAATCTGAATTCACCATCAGGCATTTTAAGCAGCTGCCTCACTCTCATTTGCTCGTGGCTGGGTCAAGGTTTAGTTTTTACAGCCTGTGCCAAACCTTTCCCTGGTGTAACTCTGCTGACAGAACAGGACAAGATGTCCATGGGAGCCTGGCCCGGGTCACCCATGGTGAGTCACCCATGCAAAAAAGCTCTTGACCCTCTGCTAGAGGTTGCATTTGCACCTGATTACAGGTGAAGACTAAATCAATGGAGCCAAATAATCACAGTGAGATACTGGTTGCTTACCAGTTGCCCTGCTGGGGAAAAGTAGCCAAGAAGGATGGAAAATGGCAGCACAAGAGAACACAGGGAATATGATGGAACGATCCTGTGTTCCCTGTTGAGGAGAGGTTGGAAACAGGACGAAGCTTTGCTGTTGAGTGAGCTGCAGCCTACAGAGAGTGATTGAATGATTTAAGGTAGCACTTGTTCAACACTGGAAATATTTATACTTAAGATCTGTAGGGAATATCATAAAAAGGGTTATGCCACTAATACTTTCTCTTCTAACTCTATGTGCACATTTAATATCTTAGTATCTGATTCCCAATGAATATTTCTTACAAATTTTTGAAACTCACAGGAGGTGACCTCCCATTTCTGCTTGGGACCAGCTCCTGAGGAAAACCAGGCAGCGAGGAGACACAGACCAAACTGGCATGGTGAAAGAGCGTGGTCCACAGGGAAAACAATTGCCCCGCCAAAGAATGCCCAACATGAGCACAAAGCAGCAAAAACAAAAGCAGGTTTGAAGTACAAAGCTGCCCATTCTGATAAAGATGAGGAACCAGTACATGATCACTGGAGAGAGGAGGCTGAGCTGAACGAGACAGTGTTGCCAAGAATAGCGCTGGAAACGAGGTGTGACGAGGGGTGTGACTGCAGGCAGAAGGTGGCTCTGTATGCACAGACAGGTATTTTGTGCTGCATGAAAAGCCTGAGAAGTGTGGCAGCTACCTGCGCCTTCAGACATGAGACAGGTTGCTCACTCCATGGCACAGGAGAGCCCTCCTCCAGGGCCATGCTTTTGCAAGGACAGGGAAAGGCTGATAAGAGGAGGGAGATTTGGGAGCCCACGTGCACCTTCATCCTTACCAGAGGAAAGCATCAGGGTGCCAGGGGCTGACGAAGGACACTCAAGGGTTTTGCTTGAGGAGGAGCCCAGCAGCAAAGCCCAGCTGTGGCAAAGCTGATGTTGTGCCAAGGCATCAAACAGCCTCGCAGGACAACCAGCAAACTTGCCCAAAGAACACATCAACAGCAGAAATTATCCTTCAACAGAGGAGATGAGGCAATCTGGGGCGGTCACAGTGGGAGCAGGGGAAGCAAAGGAAGTGTGGGGAGCTTGACCCACAACTATGGCAGAGCAGGTCACTCCAGAGAGCCCGCACAGTGCTGGAAATGGAAAGCCTCCTCGTGCTGTCCCCTGACATGCAGCTCTTTGTATATCCAAAGCTTCTGGGTTTGGCAGCCCTACAGACATCACATAGAGGGGAGAGCCTCTGGGTTTGCTGTTTCAGTGAATGTAAGGGGTGCAAGCCACCCCTCCCCTCCCCTGGCATCCTCTTCTGCACAGCCCAGGTGTTTGCATCTCAACAGCAATTTTTGTACCAAACCCAGCAAGATGCGATGAAATCCCAGCGCTTGTTTCACAGAGACATCCGGCTTCGAGGGAAAGATCACACTCAGCTCTGGATTGTAAGCCCAGGGATGTCATAAGAACAAGTCAATTACTCCACAAATGAGGGGAAATACTTTACAAATGTTAGCTGAACTAAGTAGAGAAGAGAAATGAATCTGTAAATCATCAAATGGTGTGTCTGTTTATAATTATTATCATGCAAGTAATATAATGTTAGTTGAGCAAGATAATTTTTGTGTGTTTTGGGATTTCCTAGTTTGCATCTTTCTGCTTACAGATCTAGATCTCCAGGGCAGGTAATTTTTTTTTTCCTGATGTCTCATAAAGAGAAAGAAATGCTGAATATAAAACCTGACAGGCTTTTCCTTTCAAAGTATAGTTCATGCGGTTGTTTAGAGAATGCAGTTCAAATACTGTTCTTTACTTTGTTCTTACAAGTTGTGAGTAATACACAGATTTGTTCACATGGCAAAGGATGTGCTCATGGCCATAGCCTCGGAATAATGTCAGGTGGCTGTTGCTTACAGGACAGGAGTACTGTGGTCTCTCCCAGCTCCAGGCTCATCCGTGTTAGGAGCTGAAGCTGGATTTAACTGCTGGCCAAATCACAGAGGCGTGCAGGCTTCGTGCACTGCCTTAAGTTGGGGTGCCCAGAAAACTCTTCAGGAACAAATAAATTTATAAAATATCCTAGGGGATATATGAGAATTGGAGCTGAAACTTAGTATTTTCTAACTGCTCTCACCCTTCCTCCTGGGACTGCCGCTGATCTTTGATCACTTCCCTCATTTACAAACGCTGTCATCTCGCCATTCTCCTTCTACTCCGTATCATTAATACAAATCTGGAAACAATGGCTTTTTCCCTGCTAAAACATTGCAACATCCCACTATTTGTTTCCTCTTCTAAAACGGATCATTCATTATAACCCATATCCCCCAAAGAATTTTATCACTTGAAACCTGTTTGCAGTGAATCTAAAGCAGCCGGAAAATCATCTCCTCAGAAATTCCTGCGTACGCTGGAGCCGACTTCTCCTGGAAGCCCAATAAAGTGTTGAGTCCCTCTGCAGGCAATATCCATTTTTCTTCTTTCTGATACAGTCTCCAGCAGTAACCCCTGCAGCTGTGCACGATCCATTTTTTTTTTTTTGCTGCTGCTGAAATTCACTGCTCAGCTCTGTTAGCTCTTGTACCCACTTCATCCCAGAGAGTTGGGATAATTGCCTCCTTGCTTCGTCATTCCACCACCTCCATGCTTATCGCAGAGGTCAGCTTTTCTTTTATCTCTGCTATAACCAACTCGTTATTTGCTGCTTTCTCTTGCAAGGGACAGGGTGCTGCTCCCTCACTCCTGCCCCATTCCACTTTTCCTGGTGTTTGTGCACCTCGTTTGAATATTTCTGCCCAAAAGGACATCTCTACCTCTCAGTATTTGAATTTAGTAATTTACTTTGTAGTCTGTGGTCCCCAGCAGCAGCAGAGGTTTGGGTGAACACTGACCTGTGTGAGGAGGTATCACCAAAATACTTACACCTGCAGTTTGAGAGTTGTGTGAGCAGGGAATTTCCCCAAAAATCTGGGCAGCCATTAGGGTCATGGAAGGTTTTCTTTCATAAACTAAATAGGAGTAACATGCTCCCTGTTTTTTACCTGAGAAAGGTTATGCAACCTAGTAATGTTAAAATGCATTAAAGGTAAGGCTTGGGACTCGAATTGCTCAAATGCTGGTAGAAAAGAAAGGAATGCTGAATATAAAACAAAACAATGCAGAAAATGTTCTACACTGTTAAGGGTGAAGGCAGCTATGGCTATGCAATATTTACCATCAGGGAGGCTTGCACCAAAGCTCCCTTTGAACTACTCACAGTCAAGAATAAACCCCAATGTCAGGGTGTGCACAGGCGAAAATTCAAAGTGCAGGAAGGGCAACCACCCCTCAGTTTTACAAGTCCCCAAACTACCTAAATACCATCGGAGACACTTTAAAAAAAAGATGCAGATGATCAAACTCTGAGCTAACCCACAGAACTTTTTCTTGGGACATACAGTTTTTTGAACTAACAGCAAAGTCTGGACAAGCAAGGAGTGGGGTAATAAGGTCTGGAAAGCACAGGCAGAGCCAGGCTTACTAAAATCAGCCTTGAAGTGTCTCTCACAAGTTGTCACCAAAGCACTGTGAGAGGAGTGCAGACAGGGCAACTTTTGCAGAGATACTAACGACACTCATACTTCCAGGGGCTTTCAGAGGATATTATGTACCCATTTCCCTGTTTGAAAATGTGCCTCTTCACGTAAAACGAGAGATCTTTGCATTTTTAAATGACACATCCACTCATGTAAAATCTCTCCTCCAGCGCTCTGCCGAGCAGCAGTGGTGCTGTCTGAAAATACATGTGTTTTCTGGAAATATGGGTGTCTCCAGATTTTCAGTCCATGCCAGTGCAATGCAGTTGAACTTCCTAATCAATAATAATTTGTTGTAATATTGATGACGACCATGCATAGAGACATAAAACCCCAATTCTTTGCTGTTGCTTACTGCCATAGTGAAGTTCACACAGGGCTGGGTGGTCACACGCTCAGCACAGCAGGACAAAGCCTGGCTTCATCCTGAGGCCACCAGAACAGCAGAAGAGTAGAGTGTAGTCCCACACTTGCCACCAGCCAGCCCAGCAACCCTGAGTCACTTTATTGGCTATTTCCCCTCACAACACAGTCTATTTAAATCTGAAGCTCTGTGAGACAGCAAATGTTTTTCTTCAATGGGGTGTGCACAGTTCCTGCCACAGTGGGACTCATGTCTCGGCCAGGACCTGGAGGTAGTGGGGTAAGAAAGCAAGCAGAAGGAGCTGGCAGGAGAGAAGCAGCACCCCTTGGCCTCAGCAGAAATCTGATTTCAGAGGGGGCTTGTTTTAATCCAAAAGAGCAAAATACTCTTGGGTATCATTCAACAGTGAACACTCCTTGCTACCTCCATTTCTTAAGGTGAGTGAAAAGGCAGCCTGTGCTACCACAGTGGGGAATCTGGGTCTTGCAAATTGCTCTGCTTCTTTGTCCAAGAAGCCAAACTGGGAGCCATGTCTTCATGAAGGGTCTGTGAGCATGGCAGCTGCCTCTCACTTCTCAGTTTGCTTTTAAAAGCAAACCATAGGCCACGCAGTGCCACACAGCACGAGGCACAGAGCCTCCAGAGCCAGTGGGACCTCAGCCACTGCCATTTGAGTAACAGACAGACACCAGAAACCTCTGAAGAGCCACTGGGGCGTGTTGGCCACTCCACATCCGACACCTGCAAGGCGGGCCCCGATGGAAAGCACCGTGGCCACCTCAAAGGCACGGCCAGCAGCCTCAGCAGCAGGTCTGCTGCCATGTCATGTCCCTGCTCATCCTCAGCATGGAGGGGACATTCAGGGCTAGCTCTCAGGGACAAAACACTCCAAGCACAAACACTTCCTTGCTTAGGTCCTGTAGGGCAACTTGTGAACCGCCCGGCAGCCGGTGGCAGCTGGGATGTGACATCCTTGGTTCTTGCAGGCAGAAGCCACCCAAGGCAAGAGCACGACCTGCAGAGCTGCTGCCTGTGCCTGAGGACAGCCGAGCCCCAGCCTGGCCAGGATGTCCCACAGAGCTCACTCTCCTGCACCTCACATCATGCATGTTTAGGGCCACCACCACTGCACTTGGCGCATTTGCAGGGCCCCACCATGGCTAAACTGATATTTTACACTCCACACAAGTGGACATGAAGAAGGCCCACTTCTCCTTCATGTACTTCTTAAATCAGACCTGTTTCCACCTCTGAAACACGTTGGTATTGTTCAACACAGCCAGCCCTGCGGATGTGAGCAGGGCGTGCGTTCAGCTTCTCATCTGAAATATTTGCATGAGCCACTGGTTTCCTCTCTCCCCACTGGGGACAGGAGGCTTTCTCTCACTTCTCTATTTCATCGTGATCTATAGAAGCAAGTTCAAAAGGGCAGGAGCAAGGGTCTCACATCCTGATGCTTTGACTCACCCTCGTGAAAAGTTATGGGTGTCAGTAAGGCTACAGCTGCTCGCTTCCCCTCCAGCCTCTTCAATTTCTGTCCGTTTGCCACACTTGATGACAAACAATAGTGAGCTTTTACATTCCCTCACTAACTACTTTATTTCTCACACTCGCAGGAAAACATATACACACTCAAACATACATGCACACACCCCTACATGCCATTTATCAGTTAACTTCTGAAAAAAAAATTATCTACTCTGAAGATACGGGTAGCTTGTGGCCTTCAGCCTTACTGGCTTTTAAAAAGCTACCAGTGATCAATTCTGTAATAGTTTTTACCAGATTAACATAAAAACTTTGGTCTGAAGAGCTTTTTCTTTTTTCTTTGTGTCAAAGACCATGTTTTGCACTCTGCATTTCTTAGCCCAATAAAAGTTGTGCTATGCACGGTACCTTGAATTCCCCACTCTCCAATCCCAGAGCAATCTGTCTCTGTGTATCACACTCCCAGTCTCCACATCTGAGTACCTATAAAGGGACTGCCAAATAAAGTGTTGTGAACGCTGCTCTCCGTTCTCACTCGCTAAAACTTTGTTGAATTTGCTTGGTTTTACACCTATTACAGCTCAAAGACTGTTTGCTTCTCCCCTGCAGGGTTGTGGAAGCAGCAAAAGTAGCAGGGAAGGAAAATCTTCAGACCTGCTTTCTCCCTTTAAACTGCTGAACTGAAGTGTTGAAGTCTCAAAGTTTTGCTTTTCTCTGGGTTTTGTTTTTTGGGGGTTTTTTTAATGACTGGCTGCCACAACTCAAAATGCCTCATTCTGTATCAGCAGAATTTAGTCACACTGATAATTCAGATTTCCAGGCAAGATACTCAGAGTGAGCCTTCCTTATGGTTTTCCTCTAACACCAAGAGTTCAGATAATTTTAATCTAACAATTGACTTCATTCTCTCATTTGAGTTTTCCTTTTCCCCAAATAGCAGGAGAAAAAGAAAAAAAAAAAAAAAGAAAAAGAAAAAAAACCCCAGAAAAATAAAAGAAAAAAGAAACACAATTTTTATTGCATGGAAAATGCCTGAGGGGAACACACTAAATTCAGCACTAACTTGCAAAGGCAGATTTTACAGTTGCAAAATCGGACCATAATTTGGCCCAATATTCTGTTTCAGTGCTTGGCTCAGTGGAGAAACCAGGACGTGTTTTTTCCTGCCCGGGAATTATTGTTAAAATGAAAAATGAGTTTTCATAGACAGGGAAGTATCATTGCTGCAAGCAAGCATGAACAATGCTGAATCTCGGTCATGCGTAAAACCCAAGAAGTGGCCAAAAAAGCGCTTTTCTGAGAAAGCTGGCAATCCCTGCGTTGGAAAGTTGTGCCATACCCCACGCCAACTTGCTCTACCAGCGCCGGCTGTGGAAATTACTCTCCTTGAAACAACATCTACCTAATTTGTAGCAGTTAATAACTAACAGCATATAATTTTAAATCCCAGCCACACTTTGCTGGTTCCTGCTTTTAATTAAACCTGACTCATAGCAATGAGGGGAGTGGGGATTGGGTAGGTGGGATGCTGGAGCCGCAGCCTGCGATGAGCGAGGCCAGCAGTGGTACCCCTGGCAGGACCCCCCTCCCCTTCTCCTAAGTGTGCATATTAATTCAGAGTCCTGTCAATCAGGGCTGGTTACTATGGCAGTGGTGGGCCTAAACTAATGAAGAGCCAGTCACCCCTCTCTGCGAGTAGGGACGAAGAAGCCCATGGTCAGAATCCAGCCATAGAGCTCCTCTGAAGCAAGACATGTGATGGGAAGTTAATGATGTATTAAAAATGCATGTTAATTAATGAGATTTTTAAAATTACAGCTTTTGCTCATGCCATAACTGGTGTGCAAGTGGCATGAGGGTTGGAGCGAGCAGCTACCACCTCCTCACTGCCTGGCATGGCCACTAACAACCCCTACACATCCTCCATCGAGGCCAGGAAACAGAAAGTGCTGGATGTTCCAGGGCATCCTGGATATATTGTGTAACAGCAGCTTGGACATCACTCAAGCATTAAAGCAGAGCTTTTCCTGGGCCCGAAGCAGCTCTGTGCCCCTTGCTACCACTTGAGCCTTTGTGCAGGGAAATTGGGAGCGGTTCGGACCGAAGGTCCCCGGCCATCAAAGCTGCATCTCGCGGGAGGCGGCGGAGTTTTGGCGTGCAGAGTCTGGAGGCGATTCTCTATCTGCTGCTGAATTTGTTTTGCAATTGCAGTATGTCTCTGTCCATGTGCCATTAAGAGCTCAATTCTTTTATTTGCCCCCCCTCCCCGCCTTTTTAAAACATCATGTTTATGCAAGTGGACAGGAGGCTCTCATATCTGGGTCACACGTTTGCTGGAGGTCATTGAAAGGCTACAAAATGGAGCATGCCTAATTCTGCTATTTCAGAAGTTTTCTCACATGTACTCAAGACAATTATGCCTATTAAATGAGTTCATTAAATTTCAGAAATCCTTTGAAATTCTGACATACCAAAAAAATATGCTGAACTCCTTCCATTTCTTCTGACACCTCCTACAAACGCTCTAATCCGAGAAGATGCTGGGCACTGGAGCTTGGCTGCCCATGACGTGGCCAACATATTAAGCATGTCCTGTCTCCACTGCAAGCCAAATAAGCTAAGTAAATAAAACAGGGCATCGAGGTCCATCAGGTGACCTTTTGTGGCATCACTGTCACTGGCCCAAGCACCACTCTACCGAGAATAATTTAGAGACAGGGGACAAATGTCACTGATGCTCCTTAAGAGCTGTGGGGTTTGCGACAGGATGGGACACACAAGGCTTTTCCAGGACTGAGAATGGGCTCGGTGCTGAGCTGCAAACTTCAGGGATGCAGGAGGAAAGCAAAGGCAGGCTCTGTGTCATCTCCTCTGTGCTGCCCTGGGGGCAACTGTGTGAGACATCCTGGTCCCTGCCCTCCCAAAGGAGCACAGGGACTGCAGAAGGACTTTTTTAGGCTAGGTCACACATGGAGAAAGAGGACATAACCAAGTTATGGAGCACAGGCAGAACTATCCTGTTGGGAAGCGGCTTTTTCCACAGCGAAATGTCCTGATTCTCAAAGATGCTGAGCGTCAGGAACTGAGAGTGAACAGGAGCTGTGGGTGCCCAGTCACTGCAATCACATCCCACAAATGCTGAGGTGCCACACACTAACTACATATGAATACTTCTTGTTTTACGATACATGGAAACAGAAGTTAATAGCTCATTGTTGCAATATTAGTCATACACAGACATCAGGTCATGGGATTGGCTTGGCATCAAAAAGTTCTATAAGCCTACAGAGAAAGCACAGTGTTGCTTAGGGAAGCATGCCTCTGAGCAGCACTGTCCCTTCTGGGGAACTGTGTATGTACTCAATAGCAATTTGGAAATTAAAATGTACACAAGCTGATCGCTCATTAAGAAGCATTTCTTTTTGGGCATAAGAGAGCATTTATCATAGTTGGCCCACACCAACAATCAGCTTTGGACAGAAGCCACCTTTACTAATGAATGGGAGGGAACAGTTTTTAATCTCTCTGAGATCTCTTATCAATTGATTTTGGATGATGTATGGTAGGTTTTGTTCTCCAAGAATTATGATACTCCTCGAGTGGCAGCAGAGACCCAATATTTTTGTTGTATGGCTTTGTCTCCTGACACGATGCCATTTGGTCTTGACACTGTCGCAGCCTCCCTGCAGACTCTTTGCCATTGTCTCACATTATCCTTGTCTCCCTTGCATTGTCCGGCCTTCCCTGTGATTGCACTAACACAGATCTAAACAAACAAGGGAGGGGGGAATAAACCAGCTGATACTTTTGATGAATTCTAGCCACAAAATATTAAAAAGATGTTTTTCAGCTCTGTGCTTGCTGATACGGTGAAAATGAACCTGCCCGGGAGTCACGTCAAGCCCTTGAATGGTACCTGCGAACGAAGGTGGCCAGAAGGCACTGAACTGGCATTGAAGAGAGAGCCTTTGATCAGGTCCTCAGGAAACACTTCCTCTGTCTTCCTGAAGTGTAACTTTAGACCAAGCTCTACCAAGGCCACTTCACTCTTTTGTGCATCCCCTTGAGCTCAGTGGTGAATGAGCTGAAACCTGCTCTGTTTCCTTCACTAGGTGGCACGTGTCAAGGATCTCTGCGATCACTTTTGTTCCTTGCTTTATCTAAAGAGCTCCTTGCAGGAGCCCGGGGTGTCAGTGGTCATGAAAAGGGCATAGCTGGAATACAGCGGTATTTTATATCCTCTGGGCAGACAATTAACTGAGCCCCATTAGTGGCTGGAGTCTCAGGCCTCGATCCAAACAACAGCAAAGAGGTGTCAGATCCCTTGGGAAAGCGGGAACACCAGTCTCCTCATGAGAGACTCCAAAGCTGCTGGAAGTCTGGTGGCTCTGCCCCGTGTGTTCAGAAGGGCAGCAGTGGGTGCTTTAAGGGTCTGGGTGGACGGAAGATCTCTGCAGCAGGTCTAAATACTCCCAAATTGCTCACATACCTCCAGTGAGGGGTCAGTCTGGCTTCTTCTCAAGTCAAGAGAAACTTTGTGCTCAGTGCCACTGGGCAGATCCTTAGTCCTTGAACCCCTCTACCAGCTCTCTCAGGATCACCCCTGAGGATTTGGTCCCAGGTGAAGGCAAAGAAAAATTGGACAGCAGAAAATTAGGTCAAGAAAGAAAAACAATACACTTTCTTTTGGTCAGCTGCTAGGGATTTCAGGATCTCAGCCTGCTACAGGTGGAAGGACCAGAGTGACCAACCCTTCTAAGAGAAATTCCCTCAGCTCCTCTGAATAAACACAGACATGGAGCGGAGTTTCTGCTCCCGTACATGGATTTCCATGTCTCCTCATTACGATCAGCTCTAGGAGAATAATGTCATACAAGATGTCAAAAACAAGAAGCAACATGCTAGAAGAGTGCCACTTGGAAATAAAGCCCTGCTTTTATTGGATAGCTGATCTGCTAAAAGCAGTTATTTGAAATATCTGCAGATCGTTGGGATCCGTGAATAATTGCTATCTGCACATCTCAAATTCTTTACAGTTTTTGCTGTTACATAGCTCTGCATGTCTATAAATAGTAGAGCAATGTCGCTCACTGCATAATACAGTCTCTGTGTTTTTACAACTCATCATGAACTTCTATGTAATTTATTTTTTATTGAAGAATTCCAATTAATGGCTTCCTGGTGATTTTAAAGCCTCAAATTATCAGTCTCCGAAAACAAAGCAGAGAACATAATTATCATAAACCGAGAATTTTTCATTTTGAAGCTTATCTGTTTGTGCTAAGTATCTTGTCTGTAAGTAATTAGTGCCTTTATTTTTTTCAGTAAAAATAATGACCATTCTATGCTGCACATCCAAATTCCACTAACTGCTAGATGTACTGTATACATTATATTTGAAAATGCACCACCTTGGACCAGCTTTAAAGTATTTCATCAAATGATAATGGCAACAACAAAATACATCTGTTTGTTGGAATAAATTATGTGACATATTAAAAAAAAAAAAAGCTAGTATATCTTTTTCTGTTCTAAGAGTAAAAAGCCTTTTAAAAACATGCACTTATTTATTACCATGGTGGTGTAGGATGATGGTGAGCTGCTTTTAGGCTATTTATAATTCCCAACTGCTGATCAGGACTGATCAGATGATGGTATAGACGGACAGAGCACCCTTTACGTGGATGTCTGTCTTTACTGACACATCTTTGCACTGTGCAGAGTGCCCAAGGCTGGAAGCTGTGGTAGGTAACAGGAGAAATCTGCAGCATCTCTCCCAAGCACTCCTTGTAAGGAGGGAATTTAAACACAACAGTGAGACCCTGCTCCTGAAAATGTAGGGAAAGCAGAGTGGATTTGGGATATTTAGAGTCACTCCAGTGCCAAGAGCAGATTTGTGGCACTGATATTTTCACGAGGGACAGAACTTAGCATGAGTTTCCTGCATGGTCTCCCTTGGATGCTCAGTGCCTGTCTGTGCTTGCAGGTGGGATGGTTTTCCCAGCTCCAGGTAAATCAGTTTATAACTTGGATTGTGAGGGCTGGTCCTGCCTGCCATCACTGGAACTGAGCAATTTCTGTGCTATATGGGCCCCCCAGATACATCAAGAGGCCCCCACTGCAAGAGTGGAGGGAGACCTTGGCCAGATCTGGTCCCACATTTGCTCTACACGTCCGGAGCACCCTCTAAGCATCCAGAGAGGAAGGTGGTGACCAAGCCCTAAATGAGGATGAGTACACCCTGTACCAGCCTTACTCAGCATTACCACAAGTCTAACACACACAGCCCTGCTTTATTTCCCTGTCGTGTACAGTAATGCCTTTTCTATTGTGGCATTGAGCAAAGAAATCACAAAGTCAATAATCCAGCAGCAATGCATGTTGGATAAACTGAGGAGGAATGAATTAGGAAGACAGTGAGGATACTTCCCTATAAGAATATGTTCCTGGTGATCTGTGGATTCTCCTCAAGACCAAGCTCATTTCCAGGTTGCCCCAGACTGTTAATCAAATAACACTTCCAGCCTAGGATAGGCTGGTCTCTGCTAGACACTGCACCCCCTGCAATGCCTGCGAACAGGTATGAAGCAACCCTGTGCTTTTACTTTTATAAGGGATCCTGCTCATTGCAGTAGAAACTTCCTAAAGAGAGTAAATTTTAAAACGAACCCAAGGTAAAATGCTAACTCTATAATTTTAAACCATAAATAAACATGCCTTAAAAATCTAAAGTGAAGTTAGAGTAACATCAGCTCCCCTCACTGGCTGGCTCCTCGGTCTGTAAGAAGCGGGGATGGTGCACTTCGGTCGGACACTGAATGTCCCTCGATGTCTGAAGGGGGGTTCAAGGTCTCTTCCCAGCCTGACCATGGCGCAGATCAGAGCTGGTGACTGTCCAGCCCTAGCTCACACCTCCTGCATCCTTGAACCACGATCCCTGGCTTCACTTCTGAGTTCCCTCTCGTTTTGGCAGACATCCAGGCCAGCTGCTAAAATAAATCTTTTTTTTTTCTTCCCCCGCGAGCCCTGACGTTCTCCTACTGCAGAAAGGTAGCAATAGTGGTGGTGTTTCTTGGCTCTCATCCTGGCTGTGTGATCCACCCCGAGCCACCTCTCCCCACGTCTCCAGCCCGCATTCCCAGGCTGCAGGATGAAGGAGAGCTCGCTGTCCGTCTCGCAGTCTCTTTGCTCCCAGGCACTAAGTAAATGTCAGCTTTTTTCACTGTGTTACATACATTGTTAATTTTAAAAAGAAATCCAATATCATTGTTTTTCATGCTAGCTGAGATGATTCTGAAATTTAATAAAAATAGTGGAATTTTTCATTAATGGCAGCCAGGGTTTAAGCCAGCACTAACTTTCCATAGCGGCAAGAGCAGATAAAAGGAGGTCATCCTCATCTTGTTATATTGCAACTGTCCTCAGTCACAGCTTCAATGGCAATGAATTCAAATGCAGCCCTTTTGCTTTACTGAATTAGCATAAATAAACTGGCACAAGGAAAAGGGACACTCCAAGCGCTTAAAAATCTTAGACCAAATAATGTTTTCCATAAGACAAAAATGCAAGAGCAAGGAAATTATGTGAAATGCTTTCTCCTGGTCAGGCACTTCTCTCGCTCCAGAACTGGCAGGGAGGGAACAATTAGGGGTAATTAGGGTAGGAATGTGGCTAAAGCATCCTGCAGACTCACCCTGCTTCAGTGGCAGCCCATCCTAATGGGAAGCCTTCTCCAGTGTGTACCCACCTGAATTACAGAGCCAAGCAGGGAGGTGCATCACTCTCAGAGAAATTACTACACCATCATCTGTGGTATCTGAATGTCTTCAGAGCAGATACCAGCATGGACTTTGCCTTCCCTGACTGCAGCTCTGTGGTCTGCCACCACCACATGAAGGATGAAAACTAAGGGGAAAAAATGTGAAAAAAATATTTTGCTTGTAAAGTATATTTTCTTTATGGTTGTTACTGGAAAAAAAAGAACCAAACCTACATTAAAACTATGCTGTGAGGCATTTGTTCTTTCGACTTTGTTGTTATAAAAGGCTCCCCAGGTCTCACGCATATCTGAGGCCAAAGTAAGTAAGGCCCTTCCTCTCCCCAACTCTTCCATTACTAAATCAGCAGTTTATCGTCTCCCAAGGCCACAACTGAGTGGCCACCTTACAGCACGTTACCAGTCAGCGGAAAAATCGGGAGTGTCAGCCAGTGGCCATCCATGCTGCATGTGGGACTCGGAGCAGGACCAGCGACATGCTCATCCCTCTCCCAGACAGGTCACCCAGCAATCCGGGAAATGCTTTTCCTGAGCCTCTTCATTGGACATAACCAGATAAATGCAAAAAAGCAAGAACAATATGTGCTCTCTCCACAGCGGTGTTACCCCACGGACATTTGGAGTCCCTTTTATATGTAAAGACCTGTGTAACCTCTCCTGAGGTTGGTGGGAGGGAGGGTGGTATGGAAAGCAAAGAGCAAACAACCCTCCCCAGTGAACTTCCAAAGAGCCTGCCCAACTCCAGTGTCACACGCACTTTTATTTTGGCACCTGTGTCTTCCCATCAGCAAGACCTTCGTTTAACAAGAAAAATACAACTTTTTTTTTCCCCCCTCTCCGTTGCTTCTGACGTCTGGCCTCTAGATGTTCAAAAGCCAAAGAGATCCCAGAATCCGCTTCCTCTGAGCAAGAACACAGACTGAAGCTTAGCCTCAGGTTCTGCCTCTGCCAGCACTGCGCTCTGATATTAGGAAATATCAGAGATTACAGAGAAACTGAGAGCAGCACTTCAGTGGGAAGACTGAAAAATATGAATGGCTCTTTGCAGAATGGCCCTTTCTTCCTTCAGACTCGCATTTCTAAGTTAAATTTGTCACATATTTTCCCAACTTGTCACTGCAAGCAAGGAACTTACTGCAGCAAGAAATTCACTGGGTTTCCACAAATTTTCCCCAAATGGTCATTGATTCTCTCCCTGAGCATCTTTGGCATGATTCAAGGCAGAGCTTCCAGGCTGGCACACAGCACTTTGTGCTGGACTGCCCCAGCCACAGCAGCAGCAAAAATCACTGGAAACTTTGGAACTGGAAATGGAAATTGGCAGTAATACGTGATAATGAGGAAGACGGCTCCTGTCTCTGCTGCAGAAGCCTGACCTTTTAACAGAGCAAATGTCAGGCAGAGACACAAATGTGTTTAGACCAATATCAGTCGCTTCTCTGTGGGGGTGCACACGCGGGCACGTGGACAGCGAGGGATTTGCAGCCACTGTGCTTGCAGAGGGGCACAGTGCTGCAAGTCACTCCTGGAGGAAATATCACTGGAAGTTGTGTCATTGGGTGCAAAGGGGCAGATCCTGACAACAGAACGTGGGCCGTGCTTATCCCAGATTCAGTGTATCCATACTTCCCAACACCACCAACTCACACAGAGCACATACTACTGTGGTCTGATTTTCCTTCTCATTCTGCTTCACCTGAAACACTTCTGGTTTCCAGGGCTGCCAGAAAGGACTGAGCTTGCAAACGAGTCCAGTTGTGAACCAGTCAAAAGCCAGAAGGGCAGCTGGCTTGGGTAGGGATGTAAGTCCACTGTTTGGGATTCAAGGCGTAGCTTGTGGCCATCACCTAGAACATCTGGGAGTCTCCATGTACTCTTCTCAAATGCCACTTTCGTTCCCCTGTCAATTAAGGAAGAGCTACCACTATTCTGGGGAAAAAAAATTACTAAAATAAAGACCTGCTTCTTAGTCCTCCCACACTAAGATGGGGGCATCTGGCACAGTAACAACGCAGAGCAGACCTGTGTGATCCCAAGCACCCATCCACCTCTTCTCCTCAGTCCCAGGAGGTCTAACAGGACACATTTCTAAAAACTCACCTATTAAATTCATCCGATTGCTTTCCTAAGAGGAGCTGCAGCCACATAAAGAAGACGAGCAGAACTGGCCCCTTAGCATGGAGCCCATCAGGCCAGAACATTCAGCCAGTACAGCCAACAAGCTGCCAGCTCAGAGCAGGCCCCTTCTGGCACTGGGTCTGGCTAATTTCTCCGGTGCCATTAGAAGAGAGGTGAGCGTAGGTGCTGAAGTGCGCAGGAGGGCGCACACAGAGTCAGCACCCTTCAGCTCCTTTTGAGCAGTGCCACAGCGAGGCAAGAATGTTGATACCAGAATCCAAACACTGGGAAATGTGTGACTCCAGTGCCCAAAAATCTGCATGCCTTCCCTGGAGCTCCCATGGCTGCACTTCTTGCTCCAGGGAGGAGAGCCAGGGTAGCAGAGATGCACATAATTGATCATTAGCTCTGCTTTAGCCTCGCAGCAGAGCTGCACTCCTTGGGAGAGGCACACCAGGGATCCATGGGGAGCATCCCGGTATCCCTAGTTGATGGCGTGTGGAGGACACACCGAGGGGCCCGGCTGGTCCATCAGGGCCAGGAGAAGAAGCAGCAAGGGAAAAATCCAAGAGGACAGCAAGGTATGGCTACAAATTGTTGTGCTGCCCGAGTTAGTAATGCTGTTGGGGAATAGGAGAAGGTAATAAGCAGAATTTTCTAGGAAGCACGCTGAAAATAAGGTACTAAGAAAAGTCACTGAAAATGTCAGGCAAGCCAACAGGGAAAGGTCCAAGGAGCAAGCAAAAGCACAGCATATACTTTTTCATCTATTCAATCTGACCCTGGGCCCGGTGCCACAATCTTTTTAAGGTTAGTGGTGGGAAAGCTGCCTTTTGAATGTTTGCAGAGGCCTATTAACATCCTGTGCTGAGGAACCTTAAACCCCAGGTAGTATTTCAGAGGAAATGGACAGCACAAAACACAGACTGAAAATTAACCACAGCAGACCCCAGGCCTAAATAAGTTCCACTAGCCCTTTCTGAAATCACTTAAAGGCTTTCCTTCCAGTTGGACTCCTGCCCAACCACTTTAATAGGTGCAGCAGGCAGGGGGGAAGAAAAAGGGGGGGGGGGTGGACAAAAAAGAGAAAAATAAAAGGGAAAAAGAAACCTATTTGGCCCAGTAATTTAAACATTCTTTGCAAAATAATAATAAAGTTTAAAAAAAGGCAGTTTAACAAAAATTGCAAGTGTAGCAGGATCGGGAGGGTAACTTGGTGAAATTCTCTGCGGATGGCTGCAAACCTCTAATGGAAAGTTGTATAAGTGGCTGAGGCCAAAGTAGGCATTAATTACAATGAAAAATCAGTTTAGTGCAGGCCACAACTAAATTGGAAGCTGGTCCTCTAGGTAAAACAAAGAAAGTGAACAGAAGCCTTAGATTTGATTACATGGCAATACAAGAAAAATGTGCTGTATGTTGTCTATTATTAAAGCTGCTTTTGGGCCTTCTGTGTGCGCCTAAGGGATTTTAATAAAAAATTAGTAATAACCCTGCTGCCCTGGCTCACTGCGGCTTTTGGCGTGTTTGTGGGTACAAGGCTACTTCTGCAGTACAAATTAAGTCACTTTAGACAAGCAACCTTGAAAGCATTATGCGGTAAGTTCAAGCAGCTCACTTTGACTCCAGGAGGACACAGTCCCTTACTGGAGGCCAGCTCTGGGTTTGGAAGCTGCAGTAGGATTTCTTCAGGAAAGAAACCCTGCAACTGCTATATTTGTCTTTGATTATTCTTGGCAACACTAGAAATACATACCCAGCTTCATAAACACTGCATAAAATACTGCAAAAGAGTGAGTTAATGGCAAAAAGTCACCATTAACAGATTTTTTTAAACAAATGCTAACTCTATAACCTTCTTTACATTGATGTAATGCTACTAATAACATTGTCTTTATTGCTAATATCAGCACTTGGTCCTTAGCGTGGCTGGATACAACTAAGCCAGGAAAGTTTACCTGGATTCATTTAAAAATACAAAAAACCTCACTCTCCCAACTTCATAAAGGTAACTTTTCTAATCCCTATCCTAGAGATATTTATTTTAAAATGGTATGAATCATGTTCTTTATACTCCAAAATATCCATACCTCAGTGGATCCAAATCTGCTGCTGAGTCCTTGTTTACAATTCCCTATAAATTAAAGGCAAAATTTGCTGTATGCAGAATTTTCTAACATCCAGAGAAATAGGGGAAAAGGAAAAAAACATTGTAGGGCTACAGAGACAAGGAAACAAAGGAGAACAAGCAGCTTTGTGTCTCCTGAGTGGTGGGCTGCTGCTACCAACTGCTCCAAAAGGTCTCCATCCCTCCAGCACTCCATGCTGGGGATGAGGGGTTGTACAGCTCCCAGATGGGTGAAAATTTGGAATTTTTTATGTCACAGGCACTGGTCATGTCCTAGAAGCACTGCCCAGCCTCCAAGCCCTGCCTGGGTAAGAGTGTGTCTGTACTCCTGTATTATCAGTGTTTGCTATTTCAATATGAGTTGCATCAGGTTTCTGTGATCTCTACTAAAGAGCCTCCTCTTGGGTTATCTTCTCTCCCTTGAAGCCCAGGTTTACCACTCTTTTTCCTTGTAAAGGAAAGTACGGAGAAAGCATCCAATTCCTTTCTAGAGTTACCATGTAAGAAGGATAGGGGGAGAACAAAAAAAAAAAAAAGGAGAGAGAAGAAAAAAAAAAGAAACAGCAAAAGATCTACCACCAGTTTAATCCCACAAACTTTAAAGCCACCTCATTCGCTCATTTTTCAAATCTAATTCACAGCTGGGTGTGTAAGGTTAACAATCTGGCAACTCTCATCCTAATCCCAGTGGCTCCATGAGCTGTTCCTTGGGTGTGCAGGGCTAACAGGCGTGTGCAGACCTGGGCTGCTCCTGCCCATCAAGGTGACACGGACAGCGATGTCCCCGAGTGCTGTGACAAGGAAAAGGGGCTCCTCTCTGTAACCTGACCTAGATGTGACCTAGAAGAGTGCTGGAAAAGAAACAACTTTGGCTTTCAGCGCTTTGTCACACGGACAAGCTGGGCTTCAAAATCCTTTTATCCCAGTCACATGTGGCTGCACGCCCGGATTCATGTCACCGTGTGCCATGCGCTCCCGACTCACACCGACACCTTCCCTCTTGCCAGCTGCACTTGCTGTGTTCTGTGGTGTCAGGCAAGGCTGTCACAAGAAAGGACTATCCCAGTTTACTGTTCTGATGGCCAGCAAAGCCGTTTTACAGCACAGAACCCAATTACTTAAAGGAAGGTGGGACGTGAGCACTGAAAGAAGGGCTCTTTTTGAAAATAAAGCAAAACCAACATTGTAAACCTCTAAGTTCCTCCAGAGCAGTGGAGCACTGGGGGTGGGTGGCTCATCCCCATTATTCACAGACTGCCCCTACTGCAGCCTCCTCTCCATGAAAGCATGAGGAGGAGCAGAGGGGATTTCCTGGGGAAAATCAGCACAGCCAAGGCAGCTCATGCTCCTGAGCGCTGAGACTGTACAGCTCCAAGGGAGGAGATTGGGAAAACCAAATTGTGCTGCTGAACATTTCCCAGCAGCTCTCCCTTTAATCCATCACAAGCAATGGGCTCACTCAGACACCATCCCAACAGATAAACTCCATGGCTGGCAAGCAAGGAGTGGGGGCTGCCAGTGGACACAGTGGGGAGTAGCCTGATGTAGCTGGAATACTAAAAAAGCCCAGAAACACACAGTCCTCTTTGCATACAACATATAAACCCATAGATACACACACATTTTGCAATATATCTGAGTTTGAAATGTGTTAGCACATCAGCGCTTCCAGACATGCCTGGAAGGTGCATCCGAGTCCCTTCTCTTTCTTTCCAAACGTGTTTACTTTTCCTCATGGAAAGCCGCAGCCTTGGAGGCCGCCTGGCACCACATCTGCTCAGCGAGTGCAGGAGTGGTCTCCAGAATCAAGTCTCTTTCTCCAGCATCTCTTATGCTAAGACCTGTGAAAAAACAATGTGGAAAAGAAAAAACCACCCAAGAAAAAGAAAAAAAAAAAACAACTAAAAACTTTTGTCCGTGGATTCAAAAGAGCCCTCTTCATGCCAGATTCATCTACATTAAACTGGTCATGACCTTCCAGGTGTCTTTAAGGTTGAAGTGTTTGCTGGACCATTTAAAGCTCCTCTCCCGGGCTCCTGCGACCCTCCTGACATGGAGAGCTGGGCTTTTAAGAGTGTAGCCACCTTGTCAATGCTCAGAGGTCACTAATAGCCTGCCTTGGGCCTTCCAGCAGGTCGCGTTCGGCTTGCTAGCCCAACACAAAGGAAAAGGAGAGGAAAGCTGGGGAGGGGGGATAATTATCATTCTTCCTCTCCACCCCCCCTCTCCAGGCTGAGTTATGCTCCATGTCACTGTGTTAATGCGCTTGCATCCAGGGAGACACATAATGCTCCTCTCAGCCCTGTTTATTAGTGAGATCCATTTGCGAAAGGCCCTTCTTTTGTACCACAATATGAATGTGCTTTGATGGCAAATAATTACGCTAGTCCTTTTGACATGAGGATCCACAGGCTGCCCTAGTTAAGCCAGTAATTAGCCTGTCCTCCTTTTTTTTTCTTTTTTTTTTTCTTTTTTTTATTATTATTGAGAAACTACAAATTATCCTCATATGAGCACTGGCCATTGCTTTTTCTCTTTTCTATTCTGCCTCTCGCTCTCTCCCTCTCCCTTGTATCTCTCGGCACTTTGGATAAGGGGAATGCAGCTGCACTAGAGCAAGATAAAGCTCCGCCATCAAGATGATGAACAATTTGGATGAAGAGGCTTCGAGATGAACACAAAAGCTGAAGAAGTGCGGCTGATGCAGCCCCGGACAGCTGAAGAATGCTGCAGTCTGCAGATGAATAGCCCTCATTTGTGAATATACAGATTTTCCATGATGAATAAAAACTGAGTGTAGGTCACAATAAATAAACTTTTTTTTCCCCCCTTCTTCTCAAATAATAATTCAGGTTCCCGGCACCAAACAGCTGTAAATTGAAGGTTGTGCTTAGTTTTCTCAACTCTCAAAGGGGATAATTAAGCTAAGCTCATATTGTTTGATATATTAGCGTAATGATGAGCTACTATATTCTGGCTTGTTTCGAGTTATTTTAGGGATTTTTTTTTCCATTATCTTTTTTCTTAAATTACGTTTCAAATACATTTTAAATCTAGAAACAGCATTTCTGAAACACAGTTGCCCTGTGTTTGGGTCTATCTGGAATGTATTCATATAACATTTAATTAAAGATGCTACATCCCCCTTTTTTGGGGAAAAAGCACGGAGGTAAAAAATATTGACATTATTTGACTAGTCCTGACATAATCTCCCTCAACTGCCAAACCTTTATCCTTATTGGTGCAAGACAGTTAAATGTGGCTGTATTCTTCATCAATACAGACAGTCCCTACCCTTCTGGAAGTTCAGGACTGGCAGTCCTTGGCAACCATAAAACCACTTCAGCCTGCCTAATTTTTTCATAATTTCATTTGAAGACGATCAGAGGGTAAATATAATTTTTAATTTTACCTGTAAACTCACGGTTCTGTGCACAGACTGGTGGATGTCATCTTTTTAGGATGGCTGACCAGGTTTGGGGCCTTTAAGAAGTTTAAAATACCTGCAAGTTGAAGACGTATCTTGGGAAGCAGAGTAAAAGTGAAAGAAACCCACGAACCTGAGCGCGGGTGGAGAGCAATGGTCCAAAACATGCTCATAAAAGTAGGATACACAGCAGTAATGAGTAGGACTGTTCAATAAAAGCATTTGTTATCTTGTCATTTTCCAAGCTAGAAGAACATATGAAGCTTTTTCTCCATAATCACAACCCACAAAAACTGAACAATGATTCTATTAGAAGGAAATCAGGGAGCGGCACAGGGGTCATACTTTAGTTTCAGTATTGAGTAGAAAGTTCTGCTAACCTTAGTCAAACAGACTTTTCCTCTTACCCGTGTTTTGAGAATTAAATCCCACAGCACATTCATTTGTTTATATTCTAAGGCTATGGCACGGCTTCATAACATGGTGAGAAGAGACAGTTCAAATATTTCAGGAAAAAAATAAGATTATCCTACATCTTGACCTGTTTCTGGAACCAGTGTCAAGCCACATGTTTTTTATGGCTCAAAACTGTGTGTGAATTGTTCCTTTCATCTCTAGTTTGGGATCAAAGGGAGAACAGCCCCTGTGATATTTACAGCATGCCTAGAAAGAAACCCCAGGAATCTTCCTCCAAAGCCTGTTCCTATGAGGTTTCTGAGTTGCTCTGCATGGCCAAGACTCTGACACAGGGTGGGTGAGCATTGAGGTGCCAGTGCCAAACTTTTCCAGCTCTCCCAGCCTCGGTGGTGGTACCTCAGCCTTATTTCCCAGTGAGGATTTTAAGCCTCACTGTCACTTGCTTGACCTGTTGTCACATTGCAAGGAGGCAGCCCAAACTTGGAGGATTTCAGTGGGTTCAGGATCACATTCCCTGTCTTCTTTACAAGCCCACCATGGTCTGCTCCGAATCTTTGCCCATTATCCACCGTCCTTATGCTCATCCCGTCAAACAGCAATGGGATGTCACCACAGATGCGGTGGGGCCCAACTTTCTCCTTCTGGGCACATCCACAATACACTAATCACGAGTGTGTTAGGAAGACCGATTAATCAGAAACTGCAAAGCAGCGAGGGCAGGGGGTGGGGGAAGAAAAAGAAAAAAAAGAAAATTGTTTTTTTCCCCCCACCTGGGATAAAATTCCCACTGGCCGCTCACTCGAAGAAAACGCTGCCACAATCCTGATCCAAAGGCCATTAGAGACTGCAAGTCTTCCCGATGGCTTCAAGGGAGTTTCAACCAGGTCATTACTAAACCCAGAGAAAAATAAAATTGGGGGCTTTGCAGCGCTGCACATCGGAGAAAAGCAGGGAGCCACGCGCATCCCTAAGGATCACAGCTCCCAGGGCCCTGCAGGTTTCTTCCCGGTGGCACTGACGGTGGTCAAACAGGCTTGGATTATCATCTAGAGCCCATCCAGTACTTAAACTGATGATGGATTTCCATTCATGCTTGCAGTAATGGCTGAACATTTATTAACTCTTTCTCACTCATTATCTCCCTCCTTAAAAGGGTGCTCACAGCAAAACCGGGATCAATAGTTAGGAAAACCGATTTTTCATTTGACAGCTGTGTAAAAACACACCTTTATTTTGTATATAGCCCTCTGTAGACTCTGCTTACCCGTTAAAGATTTTATTTTTTAACAGCCATGAAATTATTATTCATATTTTTGCTAGGACCCTGAATTCCTCATCAGAGCTGTGCTAGGGCCTGTTCATTTTTGTAATGAGAGAGGGAGGAGGCAGCTCCTGCTCTAAAGAGGTTGCAATTTTAGCATGTAAGAGACAAAGAAGTGCAGATAACCCATCCAGGAGGCAGGAGGTGTTGAGGACAAGGTAAAGGTGAAGAAACCAAACAAACAACCCTGTTGTGTTTAATAAGTTCAGCCTCAGTTTATGCTATTATAGGATTTCAATATTTTTCAGATTATGCAATCTGATTTAATAATCACTCGCTCAATACGAGTCTTGTTCTTCCTCGTCTCTGCTGTAAAAGCTGATGGAGGCAAAAGGCCCTCGTGCCCTGGTGGGAAGCACCACTCTCACATTCAAAACTTAAGACTGACCCAAGGGATCATCAATCAGTAGCTCACTTTAAAATTCTCTTTAAAATGTTTTACTAGCTCACTTTACTTGGCATTTTTATCACTATCTATATCTCTAAAGCAGTGATATAATTAGTAAAGCCATTAATGTTTCTTATGTTTAGTCTTACAAAAGCTACAAATATCTATAAATCTGGCTTACAGCAAAATAAATAATGACAATAATTCTGTCAAGCATCAATATAATTTGCTGGACAGCATTGTGTAAACCAAGCAAATATCTGAACCATTAATGAGCTTAATCTGTGCCATTTAACCGCCCCCTCAGTAAATTGTTCTGCAGGCCAGAGAGGGGTGTCCAGCTTAGTAACTCTGCAGATTTCCCAGTATTTGCTTTCCCACAAAAGCGACCAGCCTGACTTAATCCAATTCTGCCTCACACTCTCCTACAGCTTGAGACAATCTCTTATCAAATGCGTAGGAAAGGGTTTCTTTCCCCCATCCTTGTAAAACTTCGGGTTTTCAGAGAAGCTGATGATGGATCCACATTCCTTAGGAGAAAAACCCAAATGAAACAAACCAAAAAACCTGCCAGCAGAAAATAACTGCCCTTTCCTTTTTTTTCTTCACAGTATTCACTTTTTAGTGGTGAGGGCATTCACTTAGGACAAGATGAAGTCAGTTATAAGACTCTGCTCTGTGTGGTTCAAACCAGTAACAGGAATCTGGGTGCCAGCATCTTCGCCTTAGGGTTAGGCTCTCTCATTCAAGCCAAAATTTATGCCTCAGGCAGGAGAAACTTTTCATCTCTAAAACATCAAACCAGGATGCTGCAGAGTCCTGCTTTTTGTCATATTGCCTGCTCCCAATACAGGGATTTTTGTGAAAACTCCTGGACAGCTCACGCCCCCGAGACTTTGAACCATGGCATGGGCCACCCTTTATTCTGCTAACACTTGATTTTCTTTAAAATTGAGTGGGTTTCAACATATGCAAAAAAAACAAAACAAACCAAACCAAAAAAACCCCAACCGAAAAAAAAAAAACCCCTAAAAAATACCGACAGAAAGGGCAGACCGAGCCTTGGCAAAAGAATACAAACCCACCACCCATGGCATCACCATTTCAATAACAAAATAAATGTCTGCTCTCATGAGCCCCGAGTAAAAGCCCCTTTAAGTAAAAGTATTAGAAGAATACATCAGCCATAAGATATAATACCAGTGACTAATACCACAGGATGGGCATTTTTAACTTTCACTCTGAAATGACTGGATGATAAGAGAGTACAATATATATTTTGAATTCAGGGTGAGAAGATCTTTTTAATATAAGTGTTTTATGATGTAGTCATACATCATTTCTAACTAAAATGCTAAACAAAACACCATCCTTTTCTGAAACATAGATAATGATGGATTTTTGTTATTCTATTTTATTCTATAAAATAATTTTTCAACCCAAACTTTTATTTTATTGATGGCATAAGAAGGCCCCAGTACATCTTCTTTCATATATGAGACAATTTCATGAAAACTGTGAGCTAAAACTCAAATGTCATTCCAGAGAAAGAATTTTTGGATACATGATCATTTATTGGGATAGTTCCACAAGATGGGATTAAAGGAGATTAAAAGGACCAGGTATGTTTTGTTGATTGCTTTGGCACTTGAAAACCCCTCTGATCTCAGAGCAGGAGTTTTGTGGGTATTATTATAATAATAATGGGGATCTTCGAGGACGGGAGGTGGATAAGCAGAAGGGAACTAAATCCAATAATGTTTGTACTGTCACAAAGCCAGGATGGTTTGGGATATGATTTAATCCTATGGAGCAGACCTACCCAACACTCCTAAGCAAGAGATAGACAAATAAATATACCCAGTAAAATAGAGGCATGTCTGCAAAGTGAAATCCCTCACCCTTCCCTGGGCAAAATATTCCCTCAGCTCCAAAACTCGCCAGTAATTTGACTCTGTGTGTGCTGAGCAAGAATCCCAACCAATCTCTGCCTCCTCCACTTTATAGCCTCAGCAAAACACGACATCCGAGGATTTGCCTGTGCTTTCTGTCTCTTTCCTTGTTTATTTTCATGTGTACCACCAAAACAGACTGTGTCACTACCTATAAGGAACCAAAATATTTTAAGTACTGACTACTGCAAAAATATGAAACACCTTTTTTAGTACTTGGTTCAAACAGAGGGATCGAGGGGGAAGGAAAATGGCATTTCCACCACTCTGGTGTTGAGGATGGATGGCTGCTCCCTGCACCATTGCCTTTCCAAATACCTTATTGTGTCTATCACAAGATAATTTCTCCCATAGTCTCTTGTCCCAAGGACTCCCAACCTTGGCTGTGTTTTTAAAAAAGAACTTTCCTGGAAAAGCTGATATTAGAATGGTGGTGTGAAGGTGTACAAATTTTATCACTTCCTTGCTTCGAGAAAATCGGAATTAAACCCTCAACTTGCAACACTTTAGTCCATTCTTCTCATTAAGTCAATGGAGCAACACTGAGTTGGACCAAGCAATGAGCCAGCCCATGGCAGACACATCTGCAGCAGAGACACAGGGCCTGCTTTTACGGCAGTTTAATAATAAATTTAAAAAACTCCAGGCCTGTAGTTATTCTTGTTTTGAGTTCTTACACTGACTACTTTGCCCATATACCTCCTGAAGATTTTGGCCGTGGTGCCTAATCAGAACAATAGCTCAGAAGAAGCCAGCAGTCCTGGTTACAATTAGTTGGGACTATTTTAACTACCTGTTGGGTTGTTACAGATTTAAGAAGGACTGGCTGGTGAGAAGAAGGTTCTGGCAAAAACATGAGTTAGGAACACTTGAGGATTTTTTAATTTTTATTTTTTAAGTTCAGCAACATGGTTTAGAAAGACTGCTTAAAAAACCCGAGATATATCCTTCCCTGTTTTCCATATCCATTCCTGACTCTTAGCTCTCCAAGGAAGTCTGTATTCCTTATTTACACACAGTGGCCAGCACAGCACCCTCCTGGCCTCAGAGCTCAGTCAGAAAAGAAATAAAAACAATCTGAAGAACAAGTGGATCACACAATCAGTGTGATCTTTCCCTAAATCCTGGATGAAAAGCCCCACGAAATCCACAAGGGAAAACCTGAATGCATTAACCAGAAAAAAAAAAATTAAGAGATCGGTGAAAGAAGTTCCACTTAAAATAAAAGGCAGCAGAGACCAAACTCTAAGAGTCCAGGTTTTGAATGAGCTTTCATTATTCATTGACCCAGGTTTCTTCTTTATGCTATGCAGGAAGCAAAAGATTAAACCGGTGCCGATGGGAGCGAGGACGGGAGGGTGGGTGCTGTGGACAGCTTGGCCCCACAGAGCTGGGGAGGGGGTGCTTTGACTGTGCACTCAGAACTTCCCAGCACAAGGGTGCAGCAACTCAGCTAATTGGGGAAGATAAAAGGCAGGTTTTTATGAGACAGACACCATCATTATCAGAAATGAAGGATAAAAATTTGAGCAGCTACGTCTTATTTTATCGCTGGGAAGTCTCAGAAGGAAAAAAGAATTATCAAAGTTTTTGATAGTTCCATTTAACCACAAGAAAACTATGTTAATGTAACCTTAAAGGTTTGACTAAAACCTATGAAATCAAGGTAACTCACAGTCCAGACCTCAGCTTCTTCCCTAAGCCACCTGTAGTGCTGGGACCATGTGAGACACAAACGCTGCCTGCTTGGGGACAGTGTCATTTACAGGGGCAGACCACACTGCTGACTCCTGTAACCCCAAAACCGACACCCAGCACAGCCCCTAGAGCTGCACATAAAGTGGGCTCCCGTTTCCCATGCTTTTCCTTTGTTTCTCGTAAGGAAAACATAAAGACAATGAGCAGTTTCATCACAAACAAATCCAAAACTTCATCACAAACACAAAACTTCCCTCTCCAAAGTGCAGCCAGGCAGTGAGAAGCAAATGCTTTAACGGCCAAGTTGAAAAAGCCCTGAAAGTCTGGGTTTCTAATGAAAATACTGACAGACCCTTAACCACCCGGCAGCAGGAGCAGGCGCCACCATAATAACCATTTAAGCCCTCTTTTCTGAGAAAGGCTTGGCCCAGCAGCGCAGGAGGAGTAAACAGGGCTGGTAACTTAATGACCTTTGAGCATTAGCAGATGGCCTTTTTATGAGCACAGATTAGCAGAACATGGGAGTTTTTAATGGCCACTAACAGGTGCCAAGGCTGCTTTTCTCTCCTTTACCTACCCACAGCCAGTAAAGCATCAATCTGCTCTGGCCCCATCCTTTATTCGTCTTTACACCCCAGCGTCTTGGATGACAGAGCAACATATGTCCTGCACCACCCTGGCAAAGCTGTAGGCTACCCAAACACAAGAGCACCTCACCTTTGGGTGATGGCATTGTCAGCTGAATCCTCATCACAATATCACTTCCGAGGTACAGCCAGTTCAATGGGGATGGTCAAAATGGTTGCCCCTTCTTTCTGGTTCAAGAGAGATGTGGGAAACCTCAGCAGCAGGTTCCAGAGCTGTTTGAAAGCAAGAGGGAGTCTAAGCAAAGCCAAGGCAGGGGATTCTCTTATTTATAGCATCATGGTGTTCCCCTATGACATCCCTGGCTCTGCCCCATTAAAGACACCCTGGTATCTTTATGAGCTGGGGCCACAGTAAGTGTTCCATTCATGCCTCTGCAAATATTCCCTCACCCAGCCTTATCCTGGCCCAGGAACAACTCAGAAGCACACCAGGACTCAAGGCAATTACCAAATTGGCTCCTCTGCATTTATCTCTGTGGGAGGGTAGAGGAAAGCCCTCACAATTAATCTCAGATGCTGCCTGATTAGACACAACGCAGGGGTTATGATCCTCTTGGAGCCAAGGGGCCTGCTCGGAGTCTGGAGCTGCAGTGAGCAGGCGGAGGCAGCTCCTGCCCTCACCTCGGGTGTAGGGGATCACACACAAATGCAAGTCAGTGTCCACTGAGTGGGAAACTGAGGAAATGTAGGGAAAAAAACAGCAAGAGCATGGCTGGGGAGCAGATTATGGTGTCCTTCAGCCTCCATTCTTTGGGCTTCCCAATCTTGGCCTCTCTTCTCTCAGCTGCCATTACCGGCCTCCAAATCTCTCAGCCTCCACTCTCTTGAGAGATGCCATATGCCGGTGTCTTATTTTTCCATAGAAAAAGATCACGCGGTGCAAACTCCAGATTTTTTAACGTGTGGTGGCAGCGCCAATCTTGCAACTGTCAGGTTGGAATTCCTTATTAGAAGGAACATATTATGGCTGGGATTTGAGGCAAAACACCAGGGAAAGAGACTGGAAAACTCAGGAAAAAAAAAATTCCTTGATAAAACAATTAAAATTTGCCACGCAGAGGAATTCATCATGTCCAGAACAGAATTCCTGGAAAGCAGCACTGTGAGAAGCTTCATGCAAAGTACTGCAAGAAAACAGCCCCCAGCCAGGACAGCATGAGGCAGTGAAATTAGGAGTCTGCAGGAAACGGTGCATTAAACTGTCCACTGTGGGAAATGACACAGGAGAGGGGATGTGGAGCGTGGGGAAAGCAAAATGCTGGCAGCAGCAGCAACAGTGCTGGCACTGGGCCCTCCTGGCACCACAGGAGGTGGTGTTGCCTCTGGGTATGGGAAGACGCAGCCCCCAGAGGAAAAAGAGGGATCATGGCAACAAGTGCAGCAATGGTGCACAAGTCAGAGTGGGGCTAATCCCAGTGGTATCGTGGAAAAAAAAATCCAGGTACAATAAGGAAATGGAAAAGCTGAAGATGGAAGCCCCCAACAGAGCAGGGCTGAAGGAGCCGATGCAGGCCTCATCCTGTCCTACAGGTGTTTACAGAGATGGTAAAGAAGAGAACATTTCTATTACCTATCAGAGAGGTGCACTCAGAAGCTGGGCTAATGCTCAGTGCGTAGGATATGTCCACAGGGTCCCTCTCCTTCGTGCTCATGATTCACTTTGGGAATCCCCTTCTCTTGCAGTGCCATTGCGATTGTGCAGCATTTCACGGGAAAATGCAATTTCTTCTAGAGACACAGGGTGTGCACAGGTGCTGGCTGAACCTGAAGTAAAGAGGGAGAAAAAATAGAATCAGAGCTTCAAAAACTTTGGGAAGAGTGTATTTCTGTGCAAA
This sequence comes from Rhagologus leucostigma, assembly GCA_013397725.1. Taxonomy (NCBI): domain Eukaryota; kingdom Metazoa; phylum Chordata; class Aves; order Passeriformes; genus Rhagologus; species Rhagologus leucostigma. The sequence goes on along the minus strand of VZTD01002302.1, from coordinate 299,907 downwards.
AACTAAACAAAACGTGGATTAAAGGTAAGAGAAAGATGTGCTAAAAGGCCTGATGGTCTGGTGACACCAAATTTCAGAAGAAACAGGAGTAACTTATACAGATGCCAGATCTGGCAGGAAGTACTGATGTCTATAGACCTCCCCAAAGAGAGAATTAAGCCATGCTCTTGAAACGACATTATCTAAAGAGAGATCTGGACTTTATGTGACAGATGTGAGGACCCTCACCCTGCAGCCAAGCAGGCAAGCTGAGTCATGATGCCCACAAAGGGGCATGGGGTAGCACCCTGCTGAACCCTGAACTCGCACAGCCCTGCAGAGCCCTGGTAAATGCATTACAGGGGAGGACCCAGCCTTTCATCAGCTTCCAGCAGGAAAAGGGAGAAAGTCCTCTGAAGTGGGTGTTCTTCCTAGGAGCATCGGGCCAGAGGCGGAGCACGGCGAGGCAGCTGAGCGTGCGGACAAGACACAACCAGAACTCATTAACTCACCGCTGTGGTGCTGGTGCTGCCTCCAGGGAGACCACACAGCAGCACAGAAAACCCCAGAGACTAATTGAACATGGTTAATTATTAGGCGGTTTAAGATATATTTGAATTTCTTTATTGTGCTCATGTTGTTTGTTGTAGTTATTTTTGGCTGGGGAAATGGTACCTTGCAGGAATTTGGAAAGAGCCGTTTGGAAGGGACTCGTGTCCCTCGGGGTTGGGGTGGCTAAGCTACCTCGTGGCTAAGCTACCTCAACCTCCTCCCAAGCCCCTCCAGCGCCTGCCAACATCAGACGACAACCTGCCCCAGTACACGCTCTTGTAAAAGGACATTGCAAAGCAAACACCTTGACTGATGGGAGGCAGGTTTCTGCTGGAATCCGGAACACTGGAAAAATAATTTGTTTCGTTAGTGAAAGCCAGCAGTGGGATCACAACCCTCCCAAATACCATGATATAACCATGGACTTGGAGGTCTTGGCTTTAGCCGGCCTAAGACTTTATGAGCTGGAAATCTGCTCAGAAACTTCACCTTCGTAAACATGGATCGATTTACGTCCCTGCATCAAGGGCTGGTTAATGCCGTGGGTTTCTGTGCGTGAGCTGAAGAGCAAGGCCGACTTAGTGCAGTGGCATAACCAGTGCAACCACATCAAAGGCACTGGAGAGACACTTTTCCAGCGGAGGGTGCACTCATGTGACTGCTCTTTGCCGGAGATCATGAGATTATATGAACGCTGAAGTTTAAAGCGAAATTGGGTGTGAATTAAGCTGGCTGAGGTGAAAGGAAATGCGTGCAGGAGTCTCTGCGAAGCCAACACACAAAAGAGTTTTATTCCAAACTACATCGAGTCTTTAAGCCATTTCTGCTGAGTCTACAACCCACGTTTCAGCTCGCCTGGCTCAAGCTCTGAACACTGAGACCCAAGGATCTGCTCTGCAGAGAATTAATTCCTGGCAGCCAAATTCAAGTCTCCAGACACAAGGGATGTTACCCCCAGGGACACATTTGGCCACTGGCATCCGTATTCAGCCCTGGATGAGCAGGAATGGCTTCCTGGACTTGCAGAGCTGATTTGTGCCAGCTCCGAATTTGGCCCTGTGTCTTTCTCTTTGTTCCATGTATAGTTAAATAGACAAGATGAAAAAACCATGCCTAATTAGACTGTTAAATTAAACTGCTTTAAATTTATTTTATGTGATGCATAAAGTTCATAAAAAGAGGTATCCAGAGTAGTATCAGTGACCTTTCTCTAGGAGCTGCAGTCCACCCGGATGCTTTTTTGAACCAATTGGCTGAAAACTCCTGGATTTCTTAACACCTTTTATTCCCTCTCTGCCACTTTCAAACCTGAAGGATTTATTTTTATCAGTCCCTCACCCACATAATGACTTTAAAATTCCTTAGGTTCATACCTTAAAATATAGCTGGGAATTAGAAGTAATGCCAATTAACAAGTCAAGGCTCAAAGGCACTGATGGAGTTAGCTTGCACTTCTCCCTGGAAAACTGTCATAAGTATATATAAGGATCTGCACACCTCAGGATTTCTGTTTGGAGCACTCTGCTGGAAAGCACCTTTTCCATGGAATTTGCAGCCCCACCACCACTGTGGTGTCTATGGACTAGACAGCCCTGAGCCAACAGCGGTAGTGGGTGAACCACCACTGCCCCACAAGTGCCTCCCCAAGACTATCCTCCCCCCAGGCTCTGGACTCCCAGCACCTCTGTTTGGACAGGCTCGGCTGGCACGTCTGTGTTTGGACCTGCAGGTCTGTCCTCACCACACCAAAAAGGCAGTTTATGCGCTCCAGGTGTCAGTTGGTTCCCGGATCGGAAAACCTGGAATTTCGAGACGGACAAAACCCCCCGATTTGATATGCAGACATTCCTCCCACTCCCATTTACCAGGCACACAGATAAAAGGCAATTTGGTTAGACCTCGTGAGCCTCTGCTCCAGGATTCGGCACATGAAGGAGGCCAGAGTTTAGTTCCCAGGTCTGTCGGTGGCTTCAGGCAAGTTATTTCACTTCCCCCAGTTCAGTTTCCTCCTCAGTGGCAAAGTGGTGCCTGCAATATCAAATAATATGTTTTCCCTCTGGCCACTGCACACACTTCGTTTTTCTGGAAAAGCTGCTTTTACCCTTCAGCATCCCTCGCAGGGTGGGGGTGGCTGCAGAGACACATCCAGGCACTGGGGGAGAGGGGCTCACTTGGGAAATTTGGAAACAAGTTTTTTCTTTTGTTACCAAGAGCTCCTTGCATCCTTTTACTGCTGCCACCAATTTTGCTGTTAAAATAACCATCCATATTTCACATTTTGTTGGGAGTCATATTGGTCATTCACCTCCTAATTCCAGGTTCAATCCTTCTTCCCGTATGTTGTCACCACCTTGTGAGCCCAGAGGCCAACCCAATCCAGGTCAGATTCTGCCTGCATGAGCTGCTGGTAGCAAAGTTTAGTCCCCTCTGAAAGAAAAAGGTCATGAAACCTCCTCGTACCCTCCAAGCCCACGAGCTGGGCAGGACAGCACCACGTCCCCATGGCACTGGGATGAGGCGCTTCGCCTTTCCACGCCCGAGGAAGACAACTGGGGAGAGCAGACGGCTTTTCGGAAGCCTAGAATTGTATATTGTGGCTGTGGCATCCCCTGCTCCTGCTGATGCTGCACTTCCCTGCCTTGTGCTGCTTTATTTGGGAAGGATGCATTCTCAGCAAAGGTGTGAATATCGCTCCCCTCGCAGCTAATCCTGACACGCCAGTGGCCCACAAGCACGATGTATTGCTAAGCAACACTTGGCAAAATCCATGCCAGGTTGTGTCGGCCCCCTTTGATGTTTCACAGAAGTATTGTCATTTCCATCTCTGGCATTGTTTCCAGCATTTTGGGTGTCAGTGTTCCTGAAAACCATCACAGAAAGGATGTTTATTGAACTGTCAGAGGGTGAATGATTGACACTAGGCACAAGTACTTTTCATGTTCAGGTTTTGGCATGCCACAATTGGATTATTTCCTGATAAATGCCATCCAATTCTACCAGATGGACCACTGAGAGATATGCCAACCTGTGTGAGAAATGGAGTAGATGCTCAGTGCCACTTATTGGTAGATGTGTGCTTCTCCAGTCTATCCTTTTGTGTAGCTGCAGGGTATTTCACTGAAGCAGTGACTTTTGTGATGCTCATAATTAGAAGAGCAAGGCAATTTTCATTGTGGAGAAGGGTAGGTTTCAATGCCCAAATCTGATTTCACTCACCTCAGTGTTAAAATGCAATACCTGTTCCTCTCCTCTTAGATTTAATATGTTCTCTGTGACTTGAGCATAAAGAGCCATGAATTTTGAAAGTCAGGTATTTCTCATATATAAATAATTTCAATAAACCAATCCTCTGCCTTCCCCTTCATCTTTTCCTAATGGCTCATTTACAGATCCGAATGCAATACGAGGATTGTGAGGCAGGTAAAACATCTAAGGCAGAATGTATTATATGTACTATCCAAAGTTTATTGAACAGCTGAATTCACTTCATTGACACTCAGCTGGAGAGGTATCTGTGGCCTCAGGATGGCAGAGGGACAAGTGGCAGCACGAGGGGACAGTGTGACCCAGGCATGAATGTCAGCAGTGGAGAAGGTTGGGGCTGTCAAATTGCCCCTGGAGCTATGTGGGGAAGAGGGATTAAGCAGGAAGAGCTTTTTCCTGGACACTGGTGCCTATGCTGAGCAGAGAGGAGAAGGCAGGAACCATCCCACACACCCTCACGCAGGCACTGAGTAAGGAATTGTCACGGGGAACAGGAGCTTTGCTTGCTGGGTTTCAAGAGGGAGGGAGGTTGTCATTTTCTATTTGCAAGAGGTGATGCAGGAGGAAACCCCTAATTCTGCAGAATGGAAAGTTGCATGTCTGTGAAAACACAATTTTTCTGTCTGAACTGACCCACTAGAGAGACAAAAGAAACATGAAGTTATCTATTCCTGTAGTCCTCAGCACTTTAATATATACATAAAAAGCAGGGCCTTTGTACTACACCTAATGAGCAGAAGTGAATAATGTGGTATAATTAGCTTCCCTTTCTCAGCCTGCTCTCTCCGATATCTCAACACACTTCTGACAACAGCATGGTACAAGTGGTGACTGGTGCCTACATCTCAGATTTACCATCGCTTCATTGTTCTGCGCTAACACATTTTTCATCTCTGCCATTACGAGGGCCTCTCTCCGCCACTCTTATTTCTGCATTTCAGCCGTGGGCTTAGTCCCTGCCAGCTAAAATGAAACACAGCTCAGGCAGAGGCTTCGGGGAGCAGCGGCTGTTATTGCACTGTCCCCTCTCCAGGGACCTGCGGTCAAACCCTTGGGTGCACACGTGCACACAGCACCCCTCAAAAACGTGTCTGACTGGCAGCCCAGCCCTGCCATCACCTAAAAATAACAAGTAGAAAAACGTACAGCCCCTTTTTTTTTTTTTTTGGATGGCCTTGATTAACTAAAGTGTCGGGTTTGCAATGGTTTGTGCATCAGCCGATTTCTGTGTCTCACCAGGGCTCAGGGATCTCAGAGCTGTGAATTTCCAAAGTTCACAAAGCACTGAGAAAAAGAAATTTATACAAAATAACCTCCTACTATTCCAGAGGAAAATGCAGAATAATAGCCTTTTTTGTTTTGCCGTCCTTACAAAAGGGAGTTGAGAGGCAAACTGATGATGCAGGACTTGCAAAAACCAGAGAGATCAAAAAATCCTGCTCCCAAAACAACCTCCTGTAAAATGATGTTACTGGGGTTATTTCCAAGAAAGTAACTACAATTTTGATTGCAGATTTGTTAGTAAGCTTATAAATCAATTCAAAACCAACGCTGTTTAAAAACCTGTTATGCAGAGATGCAGTAAAATGAAACGCACGCAGGTAATACCGCTGGTCTTGAGAACTTCAAAATTTCCTCAAAGTAATAACTTTAATTCAGTTCTTTCTGGCATAAACTTTTTCATCCCATTATGTCAAAAACTGTATTATCCATCCATTTGTCTGTCAGAACGATTCCCCCTGGGCCCATATACCACTGGTTCTTCTATTCTAAACCTCCCCATTACATCCTGCTATCAAGAGTCACAATTTTCAGTGGAAGTCTCTTGTGACTTTTGACAATGTTTTACAGTGAACTAGACCAGGAAGCTCAGAGTTAAAGGAAATCTTCCATTCTGGCAATGAATATGTAATAGGCATTACACTGTGCAGTATACCAAAAATGTAAGGTTCATTAAGTCTTTCAAAGGCAAGAACTTCCATGTAGCTTTGAATGAACCTGTCTCTGCGATGGCATTAGCAAATGATATTTTGGGGCAGGCGATATTAATACTACACATTAAGGAAGAAATTTGTTTAAATGCTATATAGCTCTGCGTGGATGCAGATGATCCAGGAATAAATAAAAAGTGAATAGTCGTCCAACTTTATATGTAAATTGTCTTTGGCTTATATACATAAGAATGCTCTTTGCTACTAAATTCCTTCATATTAACAAGCAGGAGTGTAACTAATCTATAAAATAAAGTCATTCTCTTTAATGAGAATGCTAAATATTTTAAAGAAATGCGCAGCTATGAAATATTGTCAAGGGCATTTTTATACTTAAGTTTAAGAACACTTATGACTTAACTGTTGAATAATTTAACACATTCAGCCTTGAAGTACTATTTATGTATGTTTTTTAATGTTCATACTTATGTAGGCTTTTCTTTGCTCAGGATTTAGGACCTTTGATTTCTGTTTATAAAATTTACATCTTTAATCTCTCAGCTCTGTGCATTTCCCCATTTGACTCCTGCAACAATATAGGCAAAAGATGCCGAGAGGAAAAAAGGAGCTAAAAGCCTCGCACAGCTTGGAACAGGGACTGTGTGGATTTTAGCAAACATAAGGACAGACTTTAAGGAAATGAGCTCCAAGTAGAAAACCTCGATAAACATGAGCCACCTGTACAGCTCAAACGGAGGATTTGCAAATGGGTTTATGAGCTTTCTCTGAGAGGCAAAGAAAGCCTCATGAAGGGCCCCGGCACATCGTGGGAACCCTGAGTTATCCCGCACAGCTCCTTCCGGGGAGCCCCGCGCCCGGCCACATGTTTGCTCGGAAACAGGGGAGGAATTCCCCACGCAGCACCTGCGTGGGTGGTGGGACACAGCTGAGGCTAGGGGGAAATGCCGCCCCAGCACTCCTGACCCCTCAGGGGTCCCTGGGGTCTGCCGAGCGCGGACCCACCACCACGTGCGCTGGGGCAGGGACAGTGATCCCGAGAGCACTCGGCTTGAAGGCTGACCTACCTCCACACCCAAAATGTTCAGGGTCAGTCGACAGAGCACCACAGGCAAAAGTTTTGCTGAGTGATGGAACAGAAGCTGAATTCTCCCCGCGATCGTGATATTGCATGAAATTTGCTCTGGGATAAATAAAAACATCGACCGAAACTGTTTACAGCGTGTCTTGTCACCTTTCATTATGGTCTTTCGCAACACGCTGATGTTTCGTGACACAGCAGATGTAACTTGACATGTCAACACACTGAGCAGCGACTTTCAGGAATTTCTAAGACATGTTTCTTTCAAAAAGCAGTGTCTCGACCAGACAGTTGGTCCACGAGTGCATTTAATACTGAGGCTAGAAGAGCCGGGCTGAGATGCGACGAGCATCACACCCAGAATATTTGGTCTGACTTTTCCTCTGTATTTTATGTGCTACAAGCCATAGGCAGGGAGATGGACAGATCATCCAGCACGATGGATGAGCTGCTGCCAAGCTGATGTTACTGTATAACTATGGGCCCCTCAGTACCCATTCTGCCTCTGATAGTCATCACTTGCCAGTGTCCAAATGGATTATATATATCTGGCATGTTTATGGTATAAAGGAAGATGAATCTGAATATCTGCGAACCTTGGGCTCGCAGGATGATGCATTTGGAAGGGAAAACAAGTTTTTCAAGGGCGAGAAAAAGTTAGTAGGGTTTTATCAAAGGGAATTAACCTAACACCTCCTCGCATCAGGCTGCACTACCACACCTTGAGAGATCACTTACCCGGGGAGGCACAAGGAGAGCATTAGGATTAAGAGCAAGAACCGCAACATATCTTAGCACAGGGGTGTCTTTCTAGCTGGAAATTCTATGTGGTGGTCACTGGCACACCGAGCTGAGTAATTTCTTTAGTACTGATGTTTATTCAGACAAGCAAATCAGCAGAAATAGTCACAGGGACCTGGTTCTGTGAGGTTCATCAAGTCGGACCATGGCTGAGCAGGAGACCCTCAAGAGAGGGGAACTGGGGACCCTGGCCTGCCCTGCGAGAGACACCCTGCTGGATCAAACCACTGAGCAAAAGCTGGGCCACATCAGCCTTCCCTGGTGAGTGCTCCGGGAAGTGGCTGCTTTCTAGGTCATGGGCACTGTTTTCTCAGGAGAGGCAAGACAGAGAAGCATGGAAGCCTAGAAGAACTGCGAGATACAGAACGATGTAGGATTAAGACAAGAAAACTACTCCCTTGCTGCAGTGGACCAGATCCTCCGGCAGCGGCGACAGGCTCTGAGCACTGAGCCCATTTGCACTGACTCAGCATCACTGAAATGTAAGTATCACCCCCACTGGGGTCTTTAACTCCGCAGCGCTGTCAGCACGGGCTTTGCATCCCAGGGAGGAGATACCTAATTTGCTCAGAACAACCGCTTGCACTCACTCTGCCTCCGCCTTCCAGCAGACCTGAACAAGGAGGCAATTTGGTTCCACAGAAGCAGCCTTAAATGAAAATATGTAAATAAAGAGAGAACTGGAGAGTGAAAACACTCATCATCTTCCCAAAACTAAACGACTCAATGTATGTCCTTGCGATATCGGCGAAGGGACCCAGAAATCTCAACAGGAAGTCAAAGTTTAAAACAGGAATTCAAGACAAAATGAATGTTGCAGCTGTAATACACAAATTCACAACCTTGCCAGGCCTCACTCCCTTAAAAAACACCAAAACCTCTGTATCTCATAGCTTCAAGGAGCTCTTTTCCAAGAGTGCCTCCTGTAAAGCTTTATTTCCTTTTGAAGTCTGCTTTCTACTTTACTCTGTTTTTTTGCTAGGAATATATTCAGGTAGGAACTGGCCTTTACATTCACAGGCAGCCGTGCCTATCAGTCAATCTATCAGCAAACCGCTCATGAAGTTCACTAGACAAAGGGTTAGTGCAGCTAGTACCACAATAATGTAGAAACAGAAATATTACAAAGTAAAGGCTTATAAAATAATAAAAATTCTACTTAGTTCAGATACCTCCCAGTGCCTTTGGCAAAATACCTTAAGCATTCCACATAAGGCGGGCATTGTCTTTATAAGATGGCACCTCATAAAATGGTATTAAATATCACCAACGGGGCTTCATATTTCATCCAGCAGGGTTTAGGCCAGACATGTTCTATATCACACATTATTAGAATGACATCTGCTTTGCAAGTTGTGTACCCAGGAGCATACCTTGATAACTCATTTCAGCACTCATTCTCGAGGCTTCTGTGCCTTCGTAATACCTAATATGTTTAACTCATTTTGAACAGAAGTCTAAAGCCTGTCGCGGCCCTCTGGCCAAAACTGTAGCTGTCAGGCAACGGAGCCAGCTATCAAACATTACTCATTTATCATTAGTGATGATGCAGCTGTTCAGAGAAATGTACCCACTGAAGTGAAGGGCTGTCAATTGTTCCCTGTACAATACTCCTCTCCTCAACAGGGCATTTCTCCATGGAGGTACAGCTAGAGCACTCTGCTACTTCCCCATAGCATGGAATTTATAGTAGCAAGGAAATGGGGAGCGTATTTTCATTTAAATGGGTCTGCCACGAGATGAATAAAGCAATCATCAATGGGATCTATAAGCAGAGAGGGGCGGTGCACTGTTTATAAATATCACACACAGGTGTGTAATCCAGACCAGCGCCTGTGCCTGCGTGCACATACACACACGGGGTGTTTAGAAATAAACTCTCTGGATCTGTATTGGTATTTAAAAACTGGCACATGATCAGTACCAAAGGCTCTGCTTCCTCTTTGCTCGCCATTTCCATAGGAAGACTGGAATGTGCGATTTAGGCTTCAAATTTCCATGTCTATTCTGCTTGCAAAACTCAAACACACGCTACCTTGAACTTCGCTATCCTCAACTCTGCTCCCTAGGGAGGAAAACAGCCAGATTAAATCTATATGAGCGATCTCCTGACTGCAGACACTACTGCCTTTATTCACAAAGGCAAAGCACAGCAATGGTCTGGGAAAGCACCACAGTTAAGATACTATCTCCAGGCTCCTTTGAAACACTGCTGCATGCAAATATTTGTACACACGCATTATGAAGAGAGTGTGGCACAAGTCCCTGAATTTTGATTTGTCTCTGTACGAGCAAGATACAGAGGAGCGAGACGGGCTCTGGCGGTGAAGAGCGGAGCTCTGGCTCCCATGTCTGCCTTTCCGCTATCTCAATGGGGTTTCTCCTCTGGAGCCCACCAAGGCCAAAGGGAATTTGCTCATTGCTTTCAAGGCAGTCACACAACTACAAAAATGTCAAAAATGGGTACTTCAAATCAGGAATCCAAATCCATCTCTAGCAAGCAACTGGAATGTAAGTGTTGCTCCCATATTAAATTCTGACCTTGGTCCTTCTGTGCCCAAGTTTCTGGAAAATGGAGATGGTCTGTGCCTAGAAAATGGTTTCAGCTCTTTAAGTGAGGAGCAACCACAACCATGATGTGCCTTTGAGCAGATGTTACACAAAACCTCAATTTTATACTTGAATTTCCGGCCATCTTGGATTCACCCCAAACGAGTTTGCTGAAAAATCACATCAACTTTCACCAAAGAACTTCAAGAAAGCCTTTTGTCAAACACGGTCCAACTGAGAGACTATAGCAAAACCATGGTCAGAAGGACTTTCGTTCCCCCTTTTGGCCTTGTATAAACTATCCATGACTTCTGCCATGGATAATGCCACCTGGTCAACAGAACAGCAATTAAACAACTTTATATGTAGCATTACATGTTTCTGGTACACTTCCGGTGTGGCTATACAAACCCAGTGACCAAAATACAGCTGTGCTTCAGTTCTGTCCCAAGTTTAAACACAGTTACTCACACCAGCACTGTTCTCATCCATAACAGGACGAGTAACACAGAAAGGGAGGAAAAATGCAGCCCTGAAAATCGTAAACATGGAACTGCTTGTGGGGAAAAGCTCCTCTCCACCAGAATGAGCCCGGAGTGGAAACAGGTAAACTTGGAGGTGCCTGGGGCAGCTATCTCTCGAAGGGATGCCGCTGAAAGGGGCATGGAAGTCCCACAGCCTACTTTGTGTGTGATGAGGATCTTCTTTTTCCTCCTCTTCCCCACTTCTGAACACCACTTACATCCAGAGGTGTAAGGACTACGCTCCCTCTATCCCTTCTGCTCTGACCACTGAGCCAGAAGGCTTTGCATTACTCCAGAAACACAAGGACATTTTGTGCCCAGCTGAAAATGAACACGGCAGAGAGGAAGATGATGAATGACAAAGCTTTCCTGGCAGATGCAGGCTATAAAAAGAGATCATGATGTGGTGAAACAAGTCTAACCAAAGCGGTTTGCCAGAAACGTGGTGAAACAGGCTTCCAGCGTGGAAATGACACTGCCAAATTCAGAAAAGAGAAAACCAAACAGCCTGAAGCTTAGCAAGCAAGCAGCAACTTGGGGCACAGTGGGATACAGAGGAAAGTGGAAATAACAACTTTTGTTTGTGATTTTCCTGCTCTACAGCCCGTGGTCTCCCAGGCAAAGGACCTGGCCCCTCCCTGGCAGGGTGCAGAGCTGAAGAGAGGCCAGTGGCACCTGCTCCTGGCAAGCTGGGCTGTGGCTCACCGCGTTCCATGGAGCAGGACCACGGCTGCCAGGCTCCCTCTTTGACCTGATCTGATCTTATCTGCACTTCCGGGTGCCTCTGGAGCCCAATGCTCTCTTACTACCATCGGTCTGTCCACAGAAAACTTGGATACATTTGCGTTCATTCCTTAGCTTCCTTATTTAATGTAGGGATGGGCAGAGGAGCACAGCAAGGATGTGTGAATGGCGGTTTCATTAGCCACATTTTTTTTCAAAAAAAACCTCAGCCTTTGAAGCGGGCCCCTCCTTTCTTTTTTTTTTGCCAAACCCTGGACAGAAGCCATCTTTCCGAGTCAGAAGGGATGTACATGACTGTGTAAAATCTCAGGAGCCTCTCCTCAAAACAGCCACAGGGGTTTGCAAACAAGTCACAGAAACACCCTCTTCACCCATTCCCCCAGGGCTAAGCAATCTCCCTCGGAAACACTCCCAGATGCTTTGTGCTCAGCGAGTAGCAAGGCCTGAGCACAGGCTTTAAAATAATGTTACAATTAGACCATGCAGGGAAATTCTTGACTTTTTAAACATCCTTTTTGTAATATTACATGTTGGGAGAAACGGTGGGTTCGGTTATGACTATCAAGTTAAGCGGGGGCTGGAAAAGACAGTTGTCAGCTTTCCTCATAGGAAACAGCCATGGCTGAGCTCTATATGTTAGATATGCCCGGACAGCGAAGAGCCTAATTCAAACTGCTTTGGGTGACTAAAATGAACTTGATCTTATCATTGCACCATGACTTTTGGGGGTTTCTTTATCTTCTGCAGGAGACTCACCCTTCCTGTTGCTGTTCTAGCTCCTTGTATCACCCTTACACCCCTGTTTCCTAAGCCAGGTGCCTTCCTCTCTTTAAACTGAGCTCACTATCACCTGCTCCCATTCCCAGCTGTACCACTTTGCTCCATGAGGTCTCCTCAAAATCCCTGCAACACTGCTTTGGGCAGAGATGCTGGGAAACCAGCAGCAATGATGGGTTGGTAGCTGGCAGCCTCAGGGACTGGCCAGGAAGTGGCCGAGCAGGGGGGCAGCAGGAGGGCTGGGCACCACGCTGTGCCCCCACTGCCCCAGCTCTGCAGAAACCACCGCGTGCCCCGAGTTTCTGTGTGAACCCCGCTGGCTGCTGAGAGGGGTCAGTGTTCATTTCAAACATGCCTCAGTGCACCGTGGTTTCCCACAGCTCCTCGAGGTCTGCGCTGTGATACAGTTGGTGAGTCATGCACAGATTAGTCATGGAGGGGATTTATTCTTGTCTGCAGAAAGTCCGGCATGAGTAAAGACAATGTAAGTTTGGCAGCGGCTTGTTTCGGTTCTGGCCGGTGCCAAAGCCGAGCTGTGTCTCACCCCCAGGTGTGTGGCTCAGGCTGGTGAGGCAGACAGGGCCACACATCCTTTTTCATGCCTTTCTGCCCACACCAAAACTCTGAGTCAATGCAGGCACTGCAGAATGGGACCAGCTCATCTCACAAGCTCCTCTTCAGGCTAAAGACACTTCCACTGACTATTGACCTTCACCAGGCCAAGCTATCAGGAAAGGCTCCGAGTCCTCATGAATCCTCCAAGTCTCCCACCAAGGCTTACCACTCACTTGGATGAGATCTTGGCTTCATCGAGGCTGGTAGCAAAACACTCACACAAGCCTAGCGTTTTACTCCTCAGTGACCAAATTATGCAGGAATCTAATTTACCTGTGTATCTTCCAGTCCCAGAGCACCAACTCCCTAAACTACTCCTAGAGATTTTTTAACTGTAAAAACTGATTTTTTTCATTTCTCAGGGACAATGAGATACCCAGCAATAACGACACATTTCTGACCAGGAAGCTTTCTGGCATGGTGCTGCCACAATGTTAAGTTCCAGGTAATTTTTCTTGGATGAGTTTACACAGTGAGTGTAAAATCGTACCTGCTGACTGCGGCAGGAGTCACGGGTCTGCAGTATACTCCTTCAGAACTTGGGCTTCTGAAACGAGAAAATGTTTTCATTCATATTCTAAAATTCCATTCATTAACAGGTGTATAAGGTTTGACTTCTTCAAAGTATGCTGCAGACACAGCCTAATAAATCTCCATGACACCTCACTGCATCTCCATTTTATAGATGTGGTGATTCGAATATATCCAAGTGAAATGACTTGCCCAAGGCTAATGAAGGAATCAATGTCAGAGACAGGATTAAAAGTAGAAAAATTCCTGGCCCCCAGTCTCATAACCTAACTGTGGTCTGCATTTCACTCATATGAAAACAGAAAAGGGAAACACATCTATTTTGAATATTGTGAAAAGTAGTGCAGAGCAGATGGGCAGGCTGATGTTTTAAAATTGCTTTACTTTGTCATAAAATATCAATAATACACAGGATGTGGTTCTTGTCCAAGAGTATACCAAGGTGTGAACAGCACAATATGTGTCACTGGTAGCTTTCAGAGCAGCTGGGATGGCACTATAGAATAAAATAAGGACAGTCTCTGAGATGTCTCTCCTGCCCCGTTCCTTAAAACAGATTTCTTCCCATGTGTACAGCCGGTAAAAGCGGCTTTGAAGCTGATGAATACCTGTTGGGTAATAAATCTGTAGCAAGACACCTATTGTCACATCTCAGAGGCAGAACAAGAGGTCTGTAATGCCCATTCCTCAAAATTTTGGGTGGCTCTACCCACCTCTTTCTCAGATGCTAACACAGAGCGAGGCAGCATCTTCTCTGTCGCCAGAACACACCGCGAAGACAATGTACCTGTCTAGCTGTGTAGAAGAATAATTTAAAGGGGGAAAAAAAAAGGAAGGTACACTTGTGTCATTAAATATTGATGAGTAAGATTCATTGACTGAGTGGGAGACAGTAGGATATGGCTTGAAATAAAACCCCATGAGGGCCACACCCCCTAGTATGCCCAGGGCCATCCCTTTAAAGGTAGGACAATTATAATTAATTGAGCAATCTGACAGAAAGCATACATCCATACGCTGGAGCAGAAAGTGACACTGTGCATGGAGCCATCATGGACACTTGAAGGGTTAATACTGGTTCACTAGACCAAGGACAGTAAATTCTGCCTGTGGCTACCACCAGTCTATTGTATTATTATTGCAGGCTTTAGAAACAGCTTTTAATTTTAACTCTTTCCAGCCCTCTCTCCTATTATCTCTTTGTAAATAATTGGCATTGAATAAAATGGCATGAAATCGTCCTAGTCCTATCTTTCAGTAGTTTCTTTTCACTTTCAGCATTCAGAACACTGTGCAAAAATAAAAAAGAATCCAAAGAACCTGGGCTTCCTTTGCCTATAACTTTTAAGACTGCCAAAAAACTGAGGCCCTTTCATTTTTTTGCAATCAGTCCCCACTCTTTGCTGCAGGGATGAAGAATCCCATCCACCACTTACTGGAAACCGTGATGTAGTATTCAGAGTTGTGACAAACACACGGACTGAATACAGATAGCCCTGTACCCCCTTCAGTCTTCCCGACACCTGCATTCATCCACCGGGCTACGTTTTTAAGATGACGCGCTGGGAATTGTTCACGCCTGTAGGAGCTGACAAATCAAACACGCAGGAGCCATTGGTTACCTGTAATGCAGAAATCTCATTCTGGATAACAATTTCAGCAATATGCTGAGCACATCCTCAGCCTTAGACAGGCTAAAGAGAAACAACCAATGGAGAAGGGATTATATGAAGGAGTGCAGGGGACAGCAGAGGACTGACTCAATGACCCAGGAGGTCCTTTCCAATCCTATATTTCTATGTTCATCTGTTCATATTGAAGTTGATGGGAGACATTTCCACCGACTTCAAAGGGCTTTTATCCGGCCCCAGTTTCATTTCTTTTCAATATATAGATGCAAGAGTAATGTCACGCATGATTTTCATGAGACATGCTAATATACAATCAGTTCTGGGAGCAGCAGAATGAACCCAGGTAGATAAATTGTTCATCCCAAAATGCTAAACATGCCAAGACCTGAAAAATATATCTCCTCGTATCTGACTTGCAGACAAGTCCAGCAGTGTCACAGCTGGATTTCCAGTCATCATTAGCCATAATCAATTATGCCAAATAAATTTTCCCATCACCTAGTCGCACTTTTTGTGAGCTACGAGGAATAAGGTGAACAAACATTTTTGATCGAGAGATCAGCTCACTACAAGGCTGGTCCATGTTTCCAGCAACAGGAAGGTGTGTCCCCTCATGAAACCTGTAGCTTCCTGTGGAGGGTTATTTAATGCAAATGTGTCATCGCTTGTTAGGGAGATGAGCCACAAAATGCTGTGGAAAGAGGTGTAGAAGCCTAATGTTGATGGAGACAGAAAGAATGAGAAGGTAGAACGGGGTGGCTGTATAATTACACAGTGTTTTCTCTTCCTCTCTTTTTTTTCACTGAGCAGGCACTCAGCCTGCTCAGCAGAGTCACTCCAATATGTTATCTAATGGCTTCGTCGTTACTTGTGAGATTCCCCATCTGTGGGCAGACTGTGCCACTGCCTCGTTCAGCTGAGCAAGAGAACATTCACTCGCTCGCTCAGATCTTGGGGGGACAGGTCTTGCTCCGGAGCAACAAAAAATGAGCTGCTCCTTAGTTAGGTCTGAACCTTTGCACTTAAGTCAGCCTTTGATGAAAGCTTCCTCTGGATTTCAACGCTGCTCTTTATAGCTGGACAATCTGCTGGCTCTCTCTGGCTCCGTCTTTTTTTTGTTCTTTACACTGGCATCGTTCTGATCTATGTGGTGGTCTCGCATTTTCCTCCAGAGCTTTCTGCATCGGCCTTGTTTTCAAAGCCATATAACACAAGCAATGATTTCTAACCTGCAGTTGCTTCAGAAGGATGGATGTTCAGACATAATCAGTCCATTTTGCTGTTTTTTCACCTGTTATACAGTAGCTGCTCCTGCTGTTTGGATGCTTCTTTGCTCACTTGCCTTTTCAATCTCTTTTGTCCTCGTAATTTACTGTAAAACTCTAAGTGATTTATAAAAAACGGAAAACTATATCACATCCAGTTTAGTTCTGCTTAAAGCAGAGTCATTTCCTCCTGGTGGGTTCATGGTGCCTCTAATGAGGATGTTCCACGGAAGGATTCAGCCATCCAGGGGCACAGGTACAGCCACTCACTTTGACTCCTCAGATGTGGCAGATCTTCCATGACCAGGACAGAGAAAGGACACCACACCATGAGAAAAGAGATGGCCAGGATGCTGAGATAACCCTGATGTGCATTCAGAGGTCTGAGTGCTTCGGGGCTGTATCTGCACCTCAAAACTTCATCAGGACTCACACATAGGATCCACAAGTGGCACAGGTCTGACGGAGGCGCAGTTCCCACGTAGCCCATATTTGAGAGCCCATCAGTTCATCCAGACCTGCAGAACTGCTCTGGTTGACTTCATAATTATCTCATCAGTGGCCACATATGACGGAGGAAAAGCTGTGGTTTGCTGTCATTTACAAGTGTCATCCCCTACAAATGGGAAGAGGAGTTCGAGAATGGCAAAGCTCAACTGATTTGTACAGGCACCAGCATTTCAACGTGGCAAGATATTTTACCTGAGACTGTCACGTCCAAATTTAGTAGATAGCATGCTTGCTTTTTATTTGATTTTTAGCAGGTCTCTCCACAATAAATATAAGAGCAGAATGCATAAACAAAGCGCCTGGCACTTACAGTTTATCTTGGTGACGGAAAATTTGATTGATGATAAGTTCAGAAAGTGGCAAATTTTCAGCATAGGGCTAAACAACTTTTCATTGCTGATTTTAATTATTTTTATTTTTTTTAGCTTGGTTCCTCTTAGCTGCCTTGTTCCAGTGCTCCATCAGCTGCTGGATGGGAAAAATAAAAGCCTGCCCTATTTGTTCCTTATGGATTTTCACTGATCAAGTTGCATATCACCAGGTTAAGAATTAAACGGAGAACTTTTGCACATCACATTCCTTCTTCTTGTCTCTTTCCAGGACAGAGACCGTGAGACAGACCTTTCTGCTTGTAAAATCCTAATTTTTAACCTATCGTGTTTACTGCAATACCAAAAGAGTGCAGGGGTGCAGGCACACAAGCAGAATGAGGTAGCTCAGAGGAAGTGCCAGTCAGAGAAGCTCCATTCATAAAGCACAGAAAGAAAAAAATATTTTACAGAGAGGGAAATTAAGGCACAGTCTTACAGTGATTTGTGTCCAGGAGCTTCTAGGAGGAGCATGGACAAAGGGCAGGCGCAAGCCAGACCCCACGGCTGCTAATCTTGTGCCTTAGCAACAAGACCACTCTCCCTCTGCGCGCAGGCTCAGAGGGAAGAGGGGCAACCTTCTAGGAGGGAAATCCTTGTTGGATTAAGCACTTCCCTTGCTTTCCTCTTCTCACCCCTTTCCTCCTCCAGAGCACGGAGGATGGGGAGGGGGCCAGGTGGTGGAACGGGCCGTCCCCCCCCATTCTCCAGTCCACCCCACATCCAGCAGGGTCCTGGGGCTCCCCAGCGGCCCCCGCATGCCGCGCTCCTCGGCCAGGGAGGAGGGATATGATTTGTAATTGCAATATTTTCATTACCGTCTCTTAGTTCTTTGCACACTAATGTCAAGAGCTTTGTCTTTGTAGTGTTATTGGCATTTTTCATCATATTCATGAAGTGTGGGTCAATTTTCTTCAAAAGGCTCACTTCGCCAACTTGCCACAAAGACAGACAGTAATAAATTCTACTAGTGCACAGCGAAGGCTTCGTAGCTGCAAGCAACAATAAAAAGCAATGAGCTGGGTGTCACTAAGTAACTCCAGTTTACACTGCATTTTCTTCTTTTATTGAAAACTCAGAATATGAATTTATTAATGAACACACAGGCCTACTTTGAAGGGGTGTGGGGGGGGCCCGAGTCAATTTATTTGGTATTCACACAGTGTGTGCCTACATTGTATTGTTTCATCATTTTATGGCCAGGCACAGCTTGTTAGGCTGTGGCCCTCCAGAAAAAAGCAGGCTCATATAGCAACACCTTGACGTAGATGTACAGCTGCTTTCACTGTGGCTGTCTCACCTTTAGCCCCGTCTGTCTACTGCCGGCTTTCATTTTCCGCATTCATACATCAATAAGCTTTGCATGCTGACACCTAATTTTGCAGGCTACTTTGGTTATGGAGGCCATGTTTTGCATATCACTACCCACCCCCTTCTGACATCTACTGCCTTTAAAGAGGGAGAGAATAGAGAGAGCACGAAAGAGGGATTCTTTTCTTCTCAGCCTAATCAGAGATTTCTTTATATTTGTCAAAAGCAGATCTGCCAAATCAACTTTAATTGATTCTTCCACAGTTCTCATGTATGATTTTTGAAGGACTGGGCTTGTGTTCCAAGACACAGTGTTGTGTTTCAAACAAATATGAGGTTTCTACAGTAAATCAAATTTGGATGCCAATTAGTTAGCATTTTCCATTCCAATTAAATTTGAGACCTTTCTGATTTTGAAAGACTTGTGTGTCTATGCCTGTGTGCATGTACTGATGTGTGTGTGCCTATCTCTATCTATTTTGGAGAGGCAGAAAGATATATACGTATAAAATATTTAATGTGCTCTCGGTGGTCTAATAAGCAGGGAGGGGTTAGAGCCACCCATTTAAATACACATTTTGGAGGATTTTTTTTTTTTCCTTGTTTATTTCTCAAGGGCTTACCAGCCCATTCTAACCTGTTATGTGACACCACAAAGGTTTTTACTTTCTCAGTCAGGTGGCTAATGTCATTATATCGTTGACAACTCATAAAATGTTATAATCTAATAGGGCTTTCCCTCCCCACACGCACACAGTGAAAGCTCATTGTAGCAAAGAAAGGATTAGGGGCAAAAAGCAAGATTAATGTTTAAAAGAATGGAAACAGGCTGAGTCCAGATAGACTACTGTAGCTTAAAAACAAATATAATTTGTATATTAAAATGTGTCTTGATCTTCCTAGATTTACTCTAAATAAACCCAGCATACAATACAGGGGATTTCCTACTGGATATTGAATATTTCAAGCAGGGTCTATATATTTGGGTTGAATCCATTTTTAAGTGAATTCCTCCTTTTATGACTAAAAATCAGTTTTTAGGCAGGCTCGGAATACAGAGACTAAGATTGAATCCCACACTACCAGGATGGGAAGGAAACAAAAGCTTGCTTAGATTAGCTGGAACTCTCATGTGCAATCACAGCCAACCATCAAACTATTCCGGACAGTATTTGTGCTATGGACAAGGAATCTTCCCAGCACCCATGGGTCTGATTGCCACACAAGAGACAAGCCTCCCACCAACAAGTTTTACCCTCCTGGGTCCCCAAAAAGACCTCAGGCCAGCCAGGCAGCCTAGCTCCAGCAGACATCAGGAGCAGGCAGATCCATTCCCATTCATTTCCAAGGACTCAAAACCGCAGCAGGGAGGAATTCACCCTCAGCAAAATTCAGGTGGGAACAAGCACACGCCTGCATTTCTTCGGGAAAGAGATTAATTAGTTTCTTCCTCTTATAAAATATAAATAAAGAAACAAAGACCTGAGCTTGAGAAGGTGAGAAAATCCAGGCGCACTTGGCCGGCAGGGAAAAGCAATAATCTTCAGGTAGTTTGGCGCTGGAACGGCATGTTTTGTATTCTCTCCTACTACACACAACTACTGGCCTACGCCACCAAAAGCAGTAAAATGAGGAATTATGATGGCTATTGAGCACCATTCACATATTCACAGTGTCGCATCCGATGTCAATTAGCGAGCCTGTTTCCATAATTGTTATACAAGGGGAAAATCTACAGTGTTAAACAGCTCTTGAGTTCACGTTTCTGGATGGGCTTTGTTTGGTGGAGTGTTTAGCGCACATAAAATAAAATCCATAGGAAATCTGCCTGGCACGAGACCTCTGACGGATTTGTGTTGGGAGAGTTTTTATATTCAGTCTAATATGTGTGGTTTAGGTTAAATTTTTCAAGCCAGCTGCTCTTTCTACCTGGGTAAAACCAAGCCTTCTGGGTGGGGAAGCTGCAGATTTGCTGAGATTTTGATTGGACTGAATGGGCAGGTTGAGGAGGAAAATTGCAGAGGAGTATGCAAACATTTTGCAACTCTCAAACCAAATTTGCAACTCGCAAACCAAAAATGTCTCAAGCCTTTTCGTATAAAATCTCTTGGACTCTGATATTTAGTTGTCAGCTTGCATAAAAACAAAAGGATTCAATGTTGAAATGGAACTGATGTTGAGCGTCAAACTGGCCTTCTAAAGGTTTGGGGTTTTTTAACTCTTTTTTTAATAAAAAGTCTAAAATTTAATGTTTAGTTTAGCTGATGATCAATTTTTCTTCTACATTTCAAGATCTGCAATAACCAACCAAATCCTCTACTTATCTCCCATTGTGCTGACTTCTGCAAAAAACTGTGGCCCTTCAAGCTACAAAATGATAGAGGAAAATCAGACAACACACAATAAAGTCTATAAAATCATGAACAGTATAGGGAAAGCAAACAGAAAACAATTAGTCATTATTTCTCACACAAGCATAAGAACCAGGGTGCACCCAATTATGAGGCAGCAGGGTTAAAGAAGCCCATAAGAAACACTTTTCCAAAGAATAACTAAATTATGCAACTTAATGCACAGCAGGTAGCACAGATCAGGAATATAAATGGATTGTAAACACGATTAGACAAATTTACAGGAGAGTTCCGCGGAGGACTGCCAAGTATGATGATCCTGCATGGCCTGTGGATTGGGAAGTCCCTAACACCCTGCCTGGACAGGGCTTGGGAGGGGAGAGGTCCGTCGCCATGTACCTCCAACCTGACAACATGATGGTGATGCCGAGGGCCGTAATGTCACCCTCACAGTGTGAACTGCTCGTGGAATGTCCTTCCCTGCCTGGAGATGCTAAAGCAAGTGGCCAAAGGAAGGCTCCCGGTCCGAGTTTGGAACCTCCAAACCCTAAGGGAATCACTGCACTGCCAAGTGCATGCCGAGCCCTTGATCCAGACCACACGTGCAGCAAAAACAATGGCCCTGATGAGCGATTATGTGTCTTTGTCTGGAAAGCCTCCCACCAAGGTGCACTCGTGTGTCTGGTGTGCAAGAGGGCTGTAGATTAAGCTCTTTGTGCGTTTGTCACTTCAGGGGTATTTAATTGCAGGGTAAGTAGAAAAAGGGAAAATTAAAAGAGGGCCACAGGCTGGTTTGACAGCGGTGGCGAGGAGTGCCCTGTTCAGCAATAGGAACAGGCACAGGGAATCAAGATGGGCACATAAATGTGGCTGATGTGAGCTGTCTTTAACCGCTGGCAAAGACCAGAGCAGAAGTTTTCAACCATTTCTTGACTTATGGACCCTTACACTTCCAACGGAGAGGTGATCACCTGTAACAGTGAATTAAAGCCTCCTGAGAACAGGTTTTTTTCCGACTGCCTTTCAGGCACTCTTTAGGGAGGTGGCTCAGAGACCCTCTGGGACATCCAGCCCCATTGGAAACTTACTGGCACAGGAATGAGCAAAGGAACAGGGATAGGCAGTGTCCAAGCTTGGGGGTTAGATTTGCCATCCCATTGCCATTTCCTGTCTAACAGCGGTAAAAGAATAATTTTTAAAAGCCTTCATTTTCCTTCATAGTTTTAAGGCTAAAAAGGACTATTAGATCATTTGTTCTGACCTTTTACATCTACAGGCCATCACACTTCCTCCAGTTTACGAGTACCTCCATAAAATAAGAGCCCATATTAATTTCAATCACCACTGAGGGAAATAAACCTGCTCCAGTCAGAAAAGGATTTCTCTGCGGTTCGCCACTATTCACACTCTCACCATTCACATCCTTTCTAATTACTGTACTATTTTCCCTCTGCATATCCATGAATGCATTGTTAAAATACTGGGAACAGGAGTTTAAGTTACAGTGGCACCCCATTTTGGTCACATTTTACATAGTAAAAAAAATTCCCAATGGAAAGACTTGGACGGCCTAGCCAGGCAAGGGAAATAAAAACACCCACAAAAACATTTTAAAAGGAAGAAATCCCAGTTGTCTCCAGCTCTCATAAGCCCGAAGAGATTAAACGATTGGTCAAAAGTCACCCCAAAGTTGGTGGCAGAGATGAAGCTAAAACCTGGTTTCTCAAGTCAAATCCAGAGTTTTAATCACCAGAACACCCTTCCTCTCCCTTCATTGCTTTCATTTATCATTTCAGGCTAGGCAGACTACATCGAAATGATGGCTTTGTGAAGCATAGAAACACAGTTTTACGGGCAATAAACAATAAATATGAACCTGAGAGACATCTCTGGTAAACCTCCATACCAAAAAAGAGTACTTTTTCTCTTTTTTTCCCACAGAAGATGGCAAAACCCTTTCCCTTCCCATCCTGCCCGCACCTCTTTGCCGGCCTGAGCCTGGTGCCAGCGCAGCGGCTGCGCCAGGTCCCCTGCACGGCATGCTGGCTGCGGCATGGCAGCGAGCTCCCCTGCTCCCTGCCAAGATGACAAAGTCCTGGCTGGCTCAGCCACCGCCTCTGCCAGTGTACCAGGGAATCGGCTGTGCCGTTCCATTTAAGCGCTGCCCACTAATTATTAACTGTGGGCTCAGCATTCAGGGCGCAGACAATGGGATCAGCCAGGCACCGCTCCACAGGCGGGGGGGCACCGCAGTCGGCACGGGTTTCTTTTTAATTATTGTGCAGTGGAATCGGTTCTGGAGAAGCAAATTGAAAAGTATACAAAATTCTGATTAATAATCATAATGGCTTTCTTTTTTTTTTTTTTGCTAGTGTTTCTCTGGGTTCCCTCCCACAGGACCCCAACTGTTCTTCCTGTAACACCAAAACCTGTACACACTTTAAAAAAACCCTAGAGAATGTATTTTGGTTTACAGGATTACTTCCACAATAACAATGAATTACGCAGAGCTGAGCCCAAAACCCATTTCTGGATCCAGATATAAACTTTGAGGGATGATGGATGATCCTATTTTATGGCACCCCTGAGAAAGACATAAACCTCTCCACAGGTTGGAAGGGCTCTGTTGTGGACTGATGTCCAGGCTTTAAAGTTTCAGGCCTTTGCTTGGTACTACACTTTGCTTTGTGTAAAGGCTGAACTCCTGTGGTATCTGTGTTACCTCCTCTCCCAGGGGATTTGTGCAAGGAAGGGTTGTCTTTATCTCCTCTGGCATTTGCGTCTCACTGGCTCTGTTGCTTTTGAACTGCAGAACTACACACTGGATGAGGATTGCTGTGCAAGTGGTTCCATGCTCATTCAGAAACTGGGTGCATCTTAGCAATACTTAAGGTGGTTTTCCAAGATGTTTCCTTTTTTCTGACAGCTTATTGATTAATGTATTTCCATTTCAGAGAGACATCGTGACAATTTTGTTCAAAATAGTAGGAGGAGCGGAAAAAAATTATTCAGGGTCTTCTGAAAATAATGTTTCGTCCTGGAAAAGCTTTGCTCCACGTAACAGAATCCTTCATCAGGATCTCTGACTGCTCCTATCAGAGGACACAACTCAGACAGGAGCTGGAGCCTCTCTTCCCATAGTTTTCCTACCAGCGGAAGCACATTATTTGCATTAGGGACAGGGGACAGTATCCTGTGGCCTCACCCCGGGGGTTCGGTGTTGAGGAAGCAGCAGCCCCACCGTGGGCTGACCGGCACCCCAGGGAGGCAGCAGCTCCTCTGTAATACAGAGCATGTGAGCAGGGGCTATCATGAGCAGGGATAAGAAAAAGCACATGCTGCAGCAGGTACCAGGGCAAGGATTAGAGAGAACGGGTTGCTGTATCTCACAGAGCAAGCGCGCGTCAGGGTCTGAAAGTGAGCGCAGCCCTTTGGTGTGGGAGCCTTGTGCTGCACCTGCAATGAAGCCTTTCCTGCAAATGGAGACATCAGAAGGAGATGACATTCCCCAGGGGATGGCAAAATGTTATATGAATCACACCCGACTCCACTCAGAAACATCTCTCTCAGGTCTGAGTGGAATTCTATACCGAAGGCATATATTTTTACATTAAGATTTCTTTTTCTTTCACTTTCAAGACCTTGGAAGTGCTTTTTCACTAAGCAGTTATTAAAAAGAAAGAAGATGTAGTCTTGTACCTGAGTAATATTTCTTCCCCAATATTTCTCAATTTAACCTGGTGACAGTTCCTCCTCTTCTTCCTCAAGCCTTCCAGTTTTGAGCCTTGCCACATTTTGACCCAGTTCGCAGTGCTTCTGACGCTCCGCTTCGCTCCCACACGGACCAGCGTGCAGCAGAGACCCCCAGTTCACACAGGCTCCCTTCCCACCTCTCTCCCAAGGCTGTGCTGGGAGGAGGAAAGAGTCCCCTAAAATGACAGTAGGAATTGTTGATTCCTTTTCAGGCTGCACCAGGCTCTTACAGCCACGATTCCTCACATCCATCTGTGGCAAGGCATTGTGGGGTTTGTGTTTGACTCTCAACAAACTGTGTTGCTAGGACGACGTTTATTATGATACATAATGTGAATAAAGGATGAAACTGTACACAGCGTGCTGATTTGCTATAACTGTCATCTGTGATGATAGTCTCTAGTTTATACCTCAAATGAATTTTGCATGGATGGTACCGATGCTACCGAGTGCTGCAGAGGTGTATTTTACAAAGCTGCCTGGGCCTGGCATGAAGATCATGCCACTTTAAACAGCGAATCTGTTATTGTGATGTTTGTGAGAGGAGAACAAGTGGGAAAGTCACTTTCAAGTGCAGCTCAGTGCTCTTTTAATGAGGAATGGGGTCTTCTTCAGAGTCAGCCGACTACTGAGGAGGAGCTGACACCCTTAGTAGTCAACATCCTCAAAACAGCTGACAGCTCCAGATAAATCAGTTTGTGTACTTCCTCCCCTTCTCATATCACCTGCGGTGACAGGAAAGCACTAATTTCCTTTGAGAGGGAGAGAGATGGATGCACGCGTGCATCCTGGGCATGTTGATCCTTCAGTGTAAAATTAACAAAAACAGAGGCCAGGGAGAGCTGGGAATAGGCACAGCACTTTGTCAAGAGGAAGACTCTGCTGTGGTACGGCCCCATATTCATCATATGGTAATTTATAAACGTGCATATGGCAGAGCCACGTTGCATCAGCCCCTGGAAGGTGCAGCTGTGACAAACAGAGTGCGTTTGGTCACCCGACTGCCCAGTTCACAGCCGTAATTCTCCTCCACACAGCACAAGACTGCATGCCCAGGGGGCTGGCACAGAGTGTGTGACATCAGCCACGTGCACAAGTGGCACTTGGGCACAATGCTTGGTCCTGCAGCTGGACACAGCCCAGCCCTGCATGGACAGCCCCCTCGGAGCTCTCCAACACTTGTTACCCTTGGAGAGGACCATCCTAGTAAGAGCAAAAGCAATTTCTGTTCAGTTGATTATTTCAGGGGAAAAGGTGCTGAAATGCTGCTGTTGCAGATGATAGTCCCCGTGCCACACCTAAAGAGCCACGTGCCTGGGACCTGCAGCACCCTTTGGGGTTCATCAGGAGGCACTCACTTGTTTATCAGTCACTCGCAATCGATGGGGAGTTAAGTACTGCCTGCACCCTCTTGCACAGACAATCCTCGCCGCACACTTCCTGAATTCATTACTCTGCCGCTGCCACAAGGCTGAATGATGTTATAAAAATTAGACACTCCAGGCCGTCAAAAGCATTGCACCCTCCTTGAAAAGAAACACACCCGGAAAACCCCTCAGATAAAACCACAGAGGAATTTCTCCCGGTAGGCAATGCAGCTCACAACTTTCCCCTGGGCCCAGAAACCTCTCGCGGCAGTTTGAGCAGGGCTGGCTGCCATTCGTTTTGTGCCATTACTTCCGAGAGCCAGCTCATCCCACCCTCTTCACTGAACTGCCACGTTTCCAGAGACAGGCTCTGACACGAGCTGAAACAAGGCAGAAACAAAAGACACCCAACCTGTTTACAGGGAATGAACCACTCACTGTGACCCTGTTTCAGGGAGGATCTGCCCCAAAAACCAGACATGCACTGTCCAGGGCTGAAGAGCGCCTGTCTCCCCTGCCTGTGCTCGATGCACACAGTATTTCAGCTGAATTTAAGAATCCCTCTCCTGCACAAGGACCTTTTAACGAAAAGAAAAAAATAAGAAGGAAAACCAAACACACCAGGCTCTAAAAGTATAGACAAGGATCTGAGTTTCTAAGGTCTCAATTTCTCCCTTCCTAAGCTGACAGTAACCTCAGTGTTGCCTTGATGCATCAGGTTACGTTAGTTAAATCACTGACCATCCCATCATTTATATAATGGGACATGATTGGCGTGCTCAGATGAGACAAGTCACAGCAAAAACGCCTAAAAGGAGGAATTTGCCTGACAACCATTTTAAAAACACTTGTAGGTTTAGATTTTAAAATAAATACGTATCACTGTATATGCAAACACAGAACTATAAATACATCTATACATGCATGCATGTGTGCACACACATATGTATAATCACGTACATATGCTCCAGTGGTTTTCCAGCTAAACTGCTGCCATGTGTTGTACATTATCCCAGGGCACTGAGCAGAAAGGCTGAAACCCACCTCTGGGGGCAGGGGATTTTGAAGCCAGTTTCTCCTGGACCAGAAATCCACAACGTCACTCTGTGCACAGGCCCTGCTGCCCACGGCCCAAGCATAGGCAAGTTCAGCAGCACAGAGCCCCATAAAACCAGCAAGGACATTTTTGTCACCCCTGAGATTGCTCAGTAAGTGCCAATTCCTGCTTGGGTGATGCAGAAATGCACCTCTCTAAGTAGAAGCACTTGTTTCCATTCCAGTTTCATAGAATCTGGGTTGTTTCTTTCTTGCACCATTGAGTATTTCAGTGGAAAAGCTCTTTTGTGTGTAAATAACTATTAGGTGCTATTTCTTTTATAAGCAAAGAAAATTCATAAAATAAAGCAGACAGAATTCATTTATATGAAAAATAGAGGGATTAAACATAGCCAATAAATTACAATAAACTGTCCACAGTGAACAATGCTACCAGATGACCATAATGGAGATCCACTGCTCTTGTGCTTTTATTAAAAGAACAAAGCACTGCAATTAAATGTAAAATCCGGTAATATGTCATCGTACCTTAAGCATCCTTTTCTCATTCATTGAACACTGTCCTCTGATTTAATTGAAGCCTCTGGTCCCTTTGAGACAGCAATAGTCCTTACTCTAGGCCAAGTTTAGCATTTCATTATTTAGTAATCTGAGATGGAGTCATGCTATTGACTCTCAAGCAATCCTCTTTGCTTCTTATAACAAAAAGGATGCCCACAGAAATAATTGATACCACATTCTACTCTCTAGTAAATCGTCCCTTAGTGGATTGTGAAAAGAGGTTTTTGATTTAGACTTAAGAATAACAAAAGTTGGGTATATTTTTCACTGATGACCCCCATATGACATGTCCATAACCCCTTTCACAGCAGGAATGTTGGCCTAAAGGCATTTTAGCAGCTAAAATGAGTGACTAGAGGCTTTCCAGGTTTTGTTATATATATTCGGTATATAAGTGATGCCTTCGTAGAGGAGAGTCATTTTTTTCTATAGAACAACTCACTGTAGACCTGATCCGGGCAAGAGCTGACACTTCCCTCCCTGGCATCAGGCAGCCATCGGTGCTTAGCACCTCGTAAAGGCAATCAGCAACTTGCAGATTCATTACAGCTCTGCAGGCTGGAAATGGGCTGGAGCAGCGTGGGCTGTTTTCTTTGGGAGGTGAAACAGCCCAAGTGAGTCAGGTACCAGGTTCAAAATAACCCAGGTGAGTCAGGGACCAGATCTGAGACGAGGTCCCCACGTCCCCCGAGGCTGGGAATTCAGCATTAACGAATTTCCCAGCTCCAAAACACCCTTATCTCCTGGAAATCTCTGTTATGCTCTGACCTTTGGGATTCTCATCCCTCCCTGCCGGACATGGAGCTTGGATCCCTGCAGGTTGCTCATGAAGGGGTGGTACTTCAGCCACAGCCCTGGCTCCTCAGCTGGCTGCCCATGCCTCACCAGAACTGCCCACGCAGGAGCTCCCCTGGTGACAGGGGTGGTGGTCACTCTGCTGTCACCTCCCCATCAGCACAGAAACAGCCCCACAGCCACCAGCCCGGACTGTAGGAAAGCCACACATATCCTGCACACTCTTCCTGCAGAATGCTGCTCGGGGATGTCCCAAGCCACGGTCCCAGTCAGAGTCTGTTCTCCTTTTCCATTGGTAACAACACTCTGCTGGCACAACTGCACAGCATGATAATGGATCTAAGGATCTCCTGACTTCGGCTGATTTGCAGGGATACCAGACCATCCCTCCCTCCCCTCGCTAATTCCTGCCAGCACTTCATGGTCCTGGAAGGACTTAGTGCATGGACCCCACAGCCAACCTCCTCTTCACCGTCATACAAAGGTTCTCCTCACCTTAAAGTTGGTTATTCCAGAGGGGAGTTGTATAGACCTAGGGGTGCAGCCAGGATTAGGACACCAGCCCTCCCACAAGGCAATTCACCAGTCAAATAGAAAAGATTACCCTGACACCTCCTTGCTTTTGTGCTCTGGCACCTCTTGCTCCATGGAGTATCAAAAACGGTGAATTTTCACTAACTTGAAATAAATTTGAAAGCCCAGTGGTCAAAAGTGGCTGTTTGTCATCTGGAGATCTGCGCCATCATTACCAGGCAATGCAAGCACAAAGCCGAGCTGGGGAGACCAAGTTCCCCCCAATAAACTCGCACGGTTCCCATTAATATTAATGGCAATTACACAGGTGTATTGGGAAATAGCTCCCTCGCAGGGCGGCAAGTCTCATGGCCCTGACCTACGCCCAAAAGCCTGCATTCAAACTCCTCTGTCTATAATTCTGTAATCTACTTGGCATGTTAAGCATTTCAAATTAAAAAGTGTCAGGGTCAGAGCCAAAACAATGCATTATATGGGATAAGATTTTAATTCAGCCGGTCCTGAGAGAGACATGGGGAAGGAGGAGAAATTCATGCCAATTATTTTGCATTTTGGGAGAGTTATTTGACTGTAGGACCAACCCATAGCGGGGCACTGTTCAGCGAGTTTTGTTTTGTTTGTTTGCTTCTCTTCTCCCAGTACTCAAATTATCTCCAGGTCCTTAGATCCATTAGACTAATTAATATTAAGAACATATGCATATGTAAATGAGGCCGTGGTGCCCATATATTTCACTTTACGTGACAGCTTGAAGTGTAGTTGTGTGAGTCAATCAAATGCCATAAATTTGCTATGCACAAAAGATCATTAATATTAATTGGGGCATGGGCACTGTGCAGTAGCCCATGCCACCATTAGAAATGGACCCCTTGCTTTAATTGTTCAGCGAATTCCTTTTTTTTCTATTTATTTTTTTAATTTTAAATCAGTACCTATGGCCTGATTAAAATATGTATTTTTTTCCCCAGGTAGTCTTCAGAACAGCATCAGAATTGTATTAAAAAATACCGAGCAGACCTTTTCTAAGACAGATGGCACACAATGAGGTTAAAAAAAGTATCTTGAGATCCAACCAGCAAGAACAAAAAAAAAAATTGCTTGCATTGTTGTTTTCATTATCTTGCTTCTGTCATTTCATGAGCTTTGTATCTTGCAAGGAAAGAAAGAAGGGAGAAAAACTGTGAAATTAATCTTTTGTGCATGGCCTGATAAAGAAGAGACATGCTCAGACAAAAGATAGACTGAGAGAAGGTACCGTGATTGATGACTAAAGTAAAGGTGTCAGAAGAGTATTATGTAAATTACTGGAGGCACAGACCATTTCAGAGAGAATGAGAGGGAGAGGGGAAGCCAGGGAGAGAGAGAAAAAAAGGACTGCAGAGTCGATGTCACCAAGACACTGGTCCCCAAGCGCCAATTTCTTGCCATCTTTCATCTGCTCAGACAAGCTCACCTCACTTTCTATTTGGTTTGCACAATGTAACAAAGGAGGAAAAAACCTGTCAACATTAGCATGAATACAGCCCAAAAGCGGGGTTCGAGCGCGCAGCGTCTGAAGTGAGGCAGCCAGACGGGAACTTTAAGGCAGCCTCGGTGCTCGTTCGTGAGCCTGTGAGGCGGCGGCTCCGAGGCGATTCCCTCTGTTACTTTGTGCCAGCGCAGGGATTCAGACAGGCAGGGCCAGGGTGTTTCTCTGTGTTTGATCCCCCACCGCCTCTGCACGCCCTGGTCCGACACACGCTCATCCCTGCACGCACCTGCTGCCAGGACAGCCTGGACCTGCCCCAATTGCTCCTCTGCCCAGGCAGATTTTTAATCCAGTCCATGCCCACTTCCACATGCTGGACAGAAAGAGAAGGTATGGACAGATCTCACCTCTACCAAACTCTTCCCAAGAAAACCTTTTCTCACCACTGACACAGCCACACACGGTGGCTCCCGGCCGCACTCGCACGGAGGCCCCAGCACACCCCATCTCTGGACAGAATTTAGCCAATGCCTGCCACAAAATCCCACAATGGTTCCATGAAAGCACAGTCCAAACCAATTTATACTGAGCAAAAATAGGTTTAGTCTCCCATTCCCTGTCCTTCTGGCACAGAACAACCCCTGGGCTTCACATCCCAAAAGAGTGATGCAGTTAATACCATGGACAGTATTCTGCTTTTTGGAAAAAAACTCCAAGGGAAAAAGCAAAATGCTTTCAGGAATTTTTCCCTTCATTCCTGACTATATGATTAATCTGGCTCCTGTTTGAATTTCACCTCCGGCATATCTTTGCCCCTATTTAATTTGATCACTGGCTTTTATTCAAAAACTTCATTTTCCAAGGAATAAACAACTACAAATGGTCACCTATCACCTCCATGGTAACACGTGAAAGGAGCGTTCAAGGGGAAGAAAACACTAAACCAGCATTTGATGAAATGCACGGTTCCACGCCGCAGGTACTCCTGGTACGTGAGGCTTAAGGTACACGGTGCCCTTAGACATTAAATAATTACCCCGATCCCTGCCCTGTACAGCAAATCCCTGGTTTTACAAAGGGATAGCAGAGAGAAACAGGAGTGGAGAGGCTGGAAACGCTCATCTGCCCTGTCTCTGTGCTCTGACAGCTCAGTGAGGGCATCCCTCAGTGTCCTCTTTCCCGCGCACCCGGACACAGCGATCTCCAGCTCAGCTGTGCAGATTCCCTCGGCATTTGTCCCACGGCAGCAGAGAGTGGGATCTGGCGTGTGAATTGCACCCTCCCTGCTCCCCTGGCTCCTCCTGCTGCCCAGCCCTGGGATGCTAAAGGACATGGCTGGATCTGGGGCAAAGATGGCAATCCTGGCACGGCTCCTGGCGGGAGTCACTTCAGTACAGAGAGTGTGCAAATAAGGCTGCTTTCCAACTTCCTTCCTTCAGATTCAATCAGCTATCACATGGCTTTCATTTTGAGTGTTGAGAGACATTAAAATGAGATTTAATAACAAATTGCTTCAATTTTGCGTGCCTTCTAAATTCTGTTGGCCAGGCAGGATAGTCCATGGAAAAAGCATTCAGTTCTTCTCATCAGATTTTTCATTTTTCCACCCTTTTTTTTTTTTTGTACCATGAGTGCAACAGTTGGAAAAAATTTAGAATCCAAAGAGGTAGCTATTTCTATACCACCAATTTGCCCCTTAAAGAGTGAAATGATAAAATGAGTGAAAAAAAATAGATGTTCTGGGCACCAAGCTCTGTGCAAATCAGTTCTTAAAGTATCAGTGAATTCATATTTTAAAGAATACTTTAGTTTGCGAGATTGGAATTCTTTTAAAGAAGAAACTCTCAAAGGAAGTTGTCATTTTAGGCTGCACAAACCAAAACTCTTCCAAAATCAGGTGCTTAGAAAAAAAATTGAAGCACTTTAATAATTTAAATTGCTCCCCTTTGCACATGCCCAGAACCCAAATCCCTTTTCTAACTGAAGTGCTTATATAAAAATTTGACAGCTCTTATAATTTTAAATTGCTCTACACTGAGTATGCCCAGAACCTCGATCACTTCCAAATTCAAGGGCTTATAAAAATTTGAAGCACTCCAATAATTTTAAATTGCAATGCACAGTGCAGAGTGATTTAAAATTATTGGACTGCTTCAATTTTTTTAAAAGGTCTTCAATTTGGAAGTGAGTCAAGCAGCATTCTAATACAGTAGTTTAAGACATACTGTATTGATGTAAAATTTAACATCTAAAAATAATGAAAATTAAACGGAATACACTGTTTAAAAAGTGAGGACGAGTTTCCCAAACAGACCTAGGAAATCCAGAAAACCACAACTTCGGGCTGGTCGGTCCTGCTTTGTGAAAGAGTCAAGAGTAAAGAGTCAAGGAGGAGACTCTCGGGGCAAAACCACAGACGTAAGGTCAGCTTCCATCCTTGTGTTGGACACCAGGAAAGCTCTCCTGGGAGTGCCCAGAGAAAGGTCTGGAGCAGAGCGGAGCTGGGTGGGTCCCCCCACTGTGGGAATCCGAGGGATGGCAGCCTGGCACGCCAAGGCATGGCCAACAGGCATCCCTGCACCCACAGGGTGACATTTGCCCCTCTAAGCCATCGCCTTCTGCTTTGGGAGGTGTAGAGGAGTCATCTCATAGGGGTCGAAGCTCACGCTGACTTCCCCGAGGGGAGAAGAGCCATGGCAAAGACTGGATGGGGCCTGTCAGTCCCCTCCTGCAGGGGAATGGGTTTAGACTATTTACAGATCCGCTGGTTATAGAGCAGCACGTTTCTGGATGGTGTTTCTGTTTCCTCTCAAACCATATGCTTTCTAATGGGGGCTCACAGCAAGTGTCCCACGCAGGGTTCAAAGCACTGGCTCCCCACTGCTTGGCTTCGTGAGGAGTGGAAATACATGATTTCCACTAGGTTTAGTGTTAGGCACTGGCTCTGTGTGTAAGTCTTTTTGGCAGCTATTCGCGTCCCTTTAAAATCTTTCCCTTTTTTGGAGGTGATTTATATTAATAAACTGTTTTGGATCAGAATTGGCATGATATGTAAAACCCATGCCTGTTTGGTATTTCTGTTGTGTATGCTTAATTTGAGTGGGGGGAGGGGAGAAGACAACGCTGTTCAGCTGGCTGGGAGTCTTTATTTTGTTCCAGACGTGCAAGTTCTTCTTGAGAGTCAACTGTAACTATTAGAGAGTTTCTCTTAAAAAATCAATTTTGACATCCTGAAGATAGGGAAAGAAAAGAGACTTGAAGTCACCACATTTTCCATGCATTCATGAACATCTGCAATGTAAAATTGTTTCTCAACAGGGGCTGGGCTCCATTTCATCCTGTAACAAGTTGGGGATCTTGTCTCTTTGCAGCTTATTCAGCCTGTTCGGTAGTAGGGACACCGTGTCTTTGGCTGCGAGCTTCATTTTGAAGCTGGGGCCCTGTGGCCTTCCCTGTTGTCTTTTGTTTCCTGTTAAGTTAAAACTCACAGGAAATGACAAAGTGTCCTCATGCCTAGCCTCAGGCTAATAAAATTTTGACTATTGTCCATTCCAACGGAGCATCCTCGGACAGTGAGAGAGATGGCACCTGGGGCAGTGCAGGTTCTAACGTGAATCCCTGGAAGAAAGAAACTGTTCAAGTATGGATCAGCTGGAGTGAGTCAAACAAGCACAGGAAGTTTGGGCAGGAAAGACAAGCGGAGATGCTTTCAAAATAGAGAAGTTCCTTTAAAAACTAGGCCCAGGAAAGGAAGAAGGAAAATGACTCTGCAGGAGTGATCTCCCTTATAATGTACTGCAGGCCAGTAAACAAATGTTGTAACTTTTCCCTTCAGGTTCATGAAGCTTTTTTTCCTCATTTTTTTCAATCTGCATTCCTCTGGTCAGAATAATTCATTCCATGGGGCAGGGTGAGAGCACTTTCCCACTGCAGTGGGTTACAGACAAATGGTGTCCTCCTATGGCCCTACATGACGAACTTGTACTTTTACACAATAGACTCACAATTCATCACATAAAAAATACCTGCTTTGAAAAAAAATGGTGCAAAGAGGTTTTATTCAATAGGCTGTAATGGTGAGCTGTTATGGTCTATCAGGTGGATAATGTGCATCTTAAAATACTGTGTAAATACATATTTCTATAATAGCCTGTTACATTTCCAAAGGAGCCATTGCAGGCTGCATTTGAAGTGAGAAGGAGCTTATAGGAGACGGGCTCTGGCACTCTTTTGCCTCAGCAGGAGGTGGGCAATGACAATTTTTCCTGAATTAGAGAGGAAAAATATTATTTTCTGATTCAAATGAATAATAAAAAACAATGGAAAGCAGCAGCTCAGAGAACTTTGACTGGAAGGAAGGAAGGAAGGTAAGTGTTAATGTGATGAGAGCGCCAAGAGAGCTTTGCTCTCTCCGACAGTCAATGTATTTCCTTGCTCCCCAGCTGAGACGGCAGCTTTACATGAATGTTCTCCGTATTTTCTTCCCAAAAGCTGGTACAATTATTTGTTGTGAGTAACATCCACAGGAGCTTTGATCCTGAAAATGCCTATGTATGAGAGCAGCCAGGCACCTGAAGGCAGCAGCTTTTTATATGGCACAAGCATATCCCAGAGTCCTACGTCTATACTTGTTATTGAAAAATAATTATTAATATGGTGCCTAATTAGACAGTTTTGCTGGCTTGCAAAGAGCTGGGTTGGATTACTGGTTGCTTATGACATGTCACTTGTGATAAAATTCAGGAATAAACTCTTGGTTTCGGCTCCTTGACTGGAAAACTGGGTGTTTCAAAGCAACGGATGAAGATCCAAAACTGATCCAACACACAGGAAAAGTGGGGTGGAACTCCCGGAATTGGCACTGGACAGAAACAAGCCATGGCTATGGTGGCCACATAAATAAAACCAAGGAAAGTCACATGTTTCTGCTTAAAAAATACAAGTGATTCAATTTGATTCACCCAAATCTGTTTCTACCTCAGAAGACTAAAAGACACTGCCCAGGTTTTCCTAAACAACCTGCAGGGACTGGCATGAGCTGAACTGCAAAATCAGCCCTTGCTTTTCTCTTCCTCCTTCTCCTCTTCCTCCTCCTCCTCCTCTAGAAACCACCACATGTGACCCTCTGCCCTGGGCTGTGCCCTGAACACAAAGACCCGCAAGCCAGACAGCAACTGAGTGAGAGCCAACCAACATCCTTCCCTTCCCTGCCTATTTGCCCATATTTTGGTATTTACACTCTGTGCCATCCCTCACACACAGCACATATATAATCCTTTACTGTAGAGCTGGAAAAGGATTCTCTATTATTTGCAATTATTTCCTAATTTGGCCAATATGAGAGGTTATTGCTGCTGAAAAGAATGAATAAAAGCATATCTGAGGCAAAAAAAGTGCTAGTAGTAAAGTTTAAAAAGAGCACAGATGAAGATTAATAACCTCAGCAGTCAGGGCCTGGAGTACTTAAAACAAGTAAAAAGACATTACGGAGCAGGAAAATGGAGCCAGCAGGAACTTTTGTTATGACACCCAATGCCACATGCAACTTCTCAGGTCACTCAGAGCTCACTCTGCGAGCACTCCCAGCAAACCTGCCCTGATGTCAAGGAAACAGAGTTGATTTATAACTTTTTTTCCCCTTGCAAAGCTTTAGGTGAATGTGTTCGCTGACTTATCTGAAAGTCACGGGCAAAATAGGCAGTATGAGCTCACAAATATTGGAAGCCTGCAGGGGAAAGAAAAACAGGGCTCAGCATTTAAGGTGGAAAAAAAGCAGTTTGGGTGCAGACACTGTAGAGGATCACCAAGTTGATAGAGTCTTTCAGCTGAGTTCAACACTCTTTGGCTTGTTCCCCGAGCAGGTGAACAGCAGCTACCCCACCACAACCAACCCAGGACCACCCATCCAGACAAGGGTGGAGAGGGGAGGCCACACTCATGGAAACCAGGGGTCTGCATGTCAGTGCTGATCACTGTAACCAACAAATCTTCACCTGTTTGGGCAGAAATGCAGCAGGAGGTTCTGCAGGCAGTCAGCGGATGGATGCAGAGCTACTGTACCTGCTCACATGAGTACCAGAAAGGGCACGGACCCCTTAATCCCAGATTCACTCCCTGGAAAAGGAGTGGGCACAAACGTTTGCACCCCCAGAACAGCTGCCAATACTGCACAACAAAGCAATTAGGACTCAGAAGAACCGAGATAATAAAGGCAATGGAGAGATGATTAAAAATACTTTGCTAAGGAGAAAACAGTTTTAGTCACATGCATACTGAGATGTCACCATTTAATAAAATGACAAAAACTATCTATCACATATGCATGAACACAGAACAATATAGAGAGGTTAACAGAAATTGATGGCATCCCGGCTTTAATTTTACACTGAATCGGAGTCTTTGGTGATTGAAATAGACAAAGATGTATAGGGTTATCTTGGTGAAGAGGCTTTGCTAATTACTGGCACTTGTCATTTCTCCATAGCTTTATCTAAGTCAGGAAGGCTAACTAGCTCCTTTTCCCCAGTGTGCATTGTTTGTTCAGTAGGCTTTGTGCTGAGAAAGCCTTTTTCATAACTGCACCTCATTATTAACGGGTTCATAAATAAATGAGTCCTAATATTTTCCTCGGTTAGCATTTATGATAGGGACATTTGGACTACAAAAGATTACACTTGTCTTTAATAAAAATAGGCACTTATACATGAAGCCTATTAGGGTCCTTGTTACGTTGAAGAGGAGGAGGAGGCGGCAGGAAAAGGGGAGGAGCAGGATTATAAAAACACGCTTTATAGCCCTATCATATTTTTCATGTGATTTTAGTAGCAATTTATTATCTCACATTAGCCAATTATGGCTCTAACCTGAAATGGATTTCTGGATTCCACACTCTGTCCTGGGGTCTGCCATACTGCAAGCTCTCAGACCACTCAGGCATACACTATAAACTAGGCAAACACTTGGAAAACTGAAAACTTCTGGAAAAATAGGCAAGGCATGAGACAAAATGGAGCACTAATGTACAGCTGATACTCAGGTGTGGAGTTATCCGTTCCCAGATTTGGCAGACTTTTTCTGGAGGTGCAGCTCAACTCACTACAGAGATCAGTCACCAAAGCTGGAAACCAGCTGCATGGCTGGGGAGGACACGTTTGAGGGAGGTCAGGACAGTTGCATGAGATACCAGAGCGGTCTCAAAGAGCATGAGATCTCTTCCTCCACATCCTCCCCTCCTCCCTTTCCAGTAGGCTCATCCCTAAAATGCCACCACCCTGTGCCAGGACCAACCTGTGCCAGGACAAGTGACGGAGAAGCAGCTTGCACAGGGAACATGCTGGCACAACAGCGGGAGCAGACCCAAACCTCCCACAGCCCAGAGCAGTGTTTCAGCCACAATACCACCTTGTTTTGTGCTGTCCGGGAATGGTGCCTCCTGCCCAGCCCACCTGCACTTGCTGCGAGTCCACACTGCAAGCCCACAACTCATGTGGACGAAGCCAGAAGAGCGAGCAAATATTTGCTAAGAGACCCTATCATGGGATTGGTTCTGCAACTCCCCGTGGCCAAATCTGCCTCTTCCCTTCCAGCATAAACACTAAAATACTGCCATCTCCCCATTTTTTTTTCCAGAGGTTTCTGCTACGATCAGGCCTGCTGTTAAGCTTCAGAGGTTTTTTTATTAGTGTTACCAAAAAAGCCTTAAAATAATTACATCAGTTCTTTTCAGAAGACATCCACAGCCTTGTCAGACAGCTTTAGAGTGTTCCAGGTCTCAAACAATGCTCTCTCTTTTATAGTTACTGTAACGCACCTTTTGTCAGCTATTTATAAAACGCTTTGTATTCTTCTTTAAACTTCATCTTTTCAAAAATAACTTCAGACCAAACAAGCTGTAATGGACAATTCAAGACGTCAGAAATGCATCTGCCTGAGACCACAGAACTTCTCGGCTACTCTTAGGAAGGAATAATCTGAAAGCAAATGCATCAGAAAGCTTGTGCCACAGTGTACTAAACAATCAGCTAATTTGGCTTTGTGAGACAAGTTTGAAGACCCAAAAGCATTTATAATATTTGTGTTTTGTTTTTCTAATTATATGTGGAGCTCTTTTTTTTTTTTCGTTTTGTTTCACTTGATGCTAAAGTCACTTAAATCAAAAAATTACTTAAGTATATCTGGCACAGGGTTTTTTTTTTTTGTAAATCAAAGTGAAATAGACAAAACCAATTTAATCACAAAAGTACCGCTTCCTTCAGGATGTCAGTAATTCTCAAAATTGCTTTAGATATTTGCTAGATATCAGAAATGGGTAATGCAGCATTTTAAGTAGCAGAAATGCATTAGTACTATGTAAGTACATGATCCTTAATGTACTAATCTCAGCAATATGTGTAATGAGAACTTTCAGTAACACTTTATTTTAAGTGTCCTCTGAGAAATGCTAATTTACAATGAAACACCTATGGAAGTACATGTGACATTTACATGAATACCAAATGAATTCATTTTGATCAATGCTATTACAATGAATATGATATGAATTCACAATGATAGGGGGTTTAAAGAATTACCGCATTTTCCTTGAATATTTCATGTTTTGAAGACCAGCATGTGTTAAAAACCATGTTACACGTTCATCAGGAGGTCTATGCGTTAGGATGTGCAAGAGACACCCCACGGGACTGTTTAAAACATGTTTGCACCATTTAAAAAACTAACAAAGAACACCTGTTAGGAGTGGCACAGGTTCTCGCTTCAGTGCCAGCGATGAGATCTGCTGAGCTCCGTGGATTCCTTGGCTTGCATTTGAGGACAGAGTACGGAGTATCGGGCTGGACTTTGTACCCGCTGCTCACCCAGGCACGTAACTACTCACCCACCCAAAAGCCAGCAGTACCATCTAGTGCAGAGCATGTTCATACCCAAGGATAAGGTGCCTTGTGCATTAAAGAAAACTAACTGAGGAGCCCCTCTACAATCTGACCATCAGTGTCAGGAAAGGAATGGCTGGGATTTGCAGCCTTTGTAAAGACAACATTTACTTTGAGTGCCAGACCAGGGGCTGAGGTTTCAAAAATATGAGCCCCACTGTTGTCCTTTCTAACTGAGAAACCTTGGAACAACCCCAAGATGTAGAGAAAATGTTTTGAAAGCCCTTAACAAGCTAACTGGTGGAGAAAAAAACATGGTCAAAAGCTACCAACAAACTAAAATAGTTGATTGAGCCTCTGTAGGTTTGCTGTTAGCTCTCCCAAACCTGTGAATGCTGGTTGCCCTGGCTGCCATTCCTTTCAAATCTGTGAAATTTCAGAGTATGTTCCGGTGACAATGCAGGCGTTCCTGGTGGGTCACAGCTCTCCTGGCAGGCAGGGAGAGCAGTCCATCACCAAGCCCAGAAACTGCTGGGAGTCCCTCTGCAAACTCTGTCCTTTCCATGGCAGAGGCCACAGCCAGTTACAGCTGCATTAAAATGGTCAGCATTTGAGTGATGAATAAATGGAAGAAAGAGAGACAGGAAGGTCATAATAGGGCTGGTCCGAGCTGTAGCAGAGCTTTACATTCCTTGGAAACAACAACAAGGAATGATCACAGCGTCACAGAATAAACTGAGCTGGAAGGGACCCACAAGGATCATCAAGCCCTGCACAGCACCGTCCCCAAAAGACACACAATGTGCCCGAGAGTATTGTCCAAACACTTCCTGAGCTCTGTCAGGACCCAGACCACAGCAACAACTCCTAATAAAAAGCAGTGACCTCTGACTAATTTTATTTCACTTAAAAAACCTTCATACAAACTTTTTCTATGCATATTATGTATCTACATGGCAACAGCGCTGTTCTTTAAACGTGGCTGTGAATTCTCCTTTTTCTTACTGCGAACCAACCTTGTGTTTATTTAGGATTATTTCCTCTCACATCCACATTTAGTGGTTGATGCCGGTGAGCAATTGGGCTGATCAAGGTGTGACACCTGGCAGAGCAGAGGCTGAAGGGGCTCTGTGTGTGTTGGCTGAGCGCTGAAAGGTCCCACTGATTGCCAGCGCCCGGCCTCTGCCTGGGCTATCAGGCGTCGGGAGCTCTCGGCAGTGACTCAAGGCTTGGAAAGGATACAGGAATCCTCTTACAGCACTGAAGGTCCCTCCTCACACAGTGCCAAGTGTCTCCTGTGAGACACTCCCACGCTTCCCAGACACATCCCTGACACCGGTGCTCAGCACCTCACCCACGGACCCATTACATGAGCTACGGGGTTTAGACACCTCAACACCACAGAAATTCCCATCTGCCACAAAGAAATCCAATCCACTCATGACCCTACTGCCAAAATTACCCGAAAAGTTACAGTTCAAGGTGCATGTGCCTGTACAGATGGATGTCTACACACTCCTGCAAGCACACACACGCACACATAATTACTCAGGGATAAAGCAGCCTTATAAACTTCCCCTGTTTAGGCATCAAAGAAGGGACTGTTGATTTGACTGGAAATTAGAAGAGAGTTTAATAAAAGCATGAGAGAGATCCTGAACTATTGTGCCTGTGTTGGCATGAGCTGCAGAAGTGCGGCAAAGCACTTCATTCTGTCATCAAAAAAAAAAGGGAAATGAATTGTTTGATGTTTACATTTAATTCAGTCTTTTAACTTAGCCAAAAAGCCAGAAGAGTGGTGAAAGAAAACATGGTGTTTCAGCTGTCTGTTTCTGGGATAAGGAACCTAAACAAGGAACAGACTACAGATAGCAAGTTTAAAATACGATGTAGAATAATAAGAATACCATTAATGTAATTTCTGACTCTACTTTCGCTCATCTGGACCACATGGTTTTTGGGATGAAGCTGGTGCTATGAGATATATGTCAAAAATCGCATTTTGTTCAGTCATTAGAAGCCTGGAATTCAGATACCAAAAAAGAGTGGGGAAAGAGAGAGGCGAAAAATTGCAAAAATTTTCTCATAAAATTGCCTCAGAATGAAATTCTGCCCTTTTCTTCTACTCCAAAAAGTCATTACCATCTGACAGCTGTTTAGTGGCATATGTGTGTTGGTGGTACCAGTCCAATTCCTAGTGGGCAGGTGTCTGCATCACAAAAGCCACCATCACAATTGGCACTAATTGGCACCCTTGCCGGCAGTCTCCATAAAGAAAATAAGGATTAGATGGCACTGAGATCAAATTATCCTGTCACCATAAAGGTGATCCCCCCTCTAGGTCAGAAAGGCCTATTGGCAGGACAGTTTGGGGAAGTTTGCACTTCCTGGGCTCTTGTTCCGACGGAGAGACACGAAATGTCGGGTGTCTGATGCTGGAAATGAGGCTCCTTTCATGGGCGCTTCCACTTCGCATTTTTAGCTGAATTTCAAAACAAAAAAAAACCCTAACCAACACCCAAACTCAAAACTCAAACAACAAACCAGAAAATTCCCTCTTAATTTGGACATTTCCCATACAAACTTGCTATTTTATGCAGATAGTCACCACATTGCTGTGCTGGGGTATCAGTATATCTGATGCCTTTCTTTGTATGGTTTTTTCCTTTTTTTTTTTTTTTTTT
Organism: Rhagologus leucostigma; assembly: GCA_013397725.1. NCBI lineage: Eukaryota > Metazoa > Chordata > Aves > Passeriformes > Rhagologus > Rhagologus leucostigma. Next base: position 258,016 of record VZTD01002302.1, on the reverse strand, counting down.
GGAACAGCATGCAAATTCTGTGATTTTTCTAAGTATAGGGTGCAAAATACCCTGGAAAGTGGGGGGGAGGGGGGATGTCTTACAGCTCAGCAAGCTTTATGAGGATATTCTCTTAGTTATTGAGATGAGTTGAATAATTCTCCACTAATTTATACACCAGTGAAACTGGCCTGTTGGCAAGTCCACAATTAATGCGAATGCCAAGTGGGATTGCAGCTTTGTTTCATCTAGGAAAACACTTAGCTGAACAGCAGCTTTCCCAGCTGAAAATGTGTGTCTGTCTTTAAACTTGCAACAGAAGCTGGCATTTCTTCGTTTCCATTCACTCTATCATTATGATGCATTATACAAAGTAATGATGTAATACTCTGGAAAGCTGAAACGCTAGCTCTTTGCCAAAAATAATAATACAAAAAGTGTACAATTATTTTCATCTATGAAAGCCACTCTCACTACCATCTCCAGCTCCCCAGTCAAAGAGAAATCTTTCCTAATAGTAGATCATTTCTTTCTGTTTGTGAATCAAACATGAATGTGGAAGGGGGGGACGCCAGCTCATCCGTGCTGAATTACAACTTTTAGAAGATGTAAACATATTCATCTCTCCAGCACGGTAGCTCGTCACCACACATCCCTCACGCCTCCATTTCAGTAGTGATTCTCCCCTTACCTGTGGGACATGTTGTTGTTTCCTTCTGTAAGTGGCTGCACTGGGGCTAAGTGTAAAGGGATTATTGGAGGCAAAAAAGGCACCAGGATTTGGACTTCGGACAAAGGATCAAAATGCCAGGAATTTTTCAGGCCCCCTCTTACCAATCTTCAGTCACAAAAATGATGTATGCACAATGATGCCGCTTGGGCAGGGATGCAACCTGCCCCAGAGCACAAAAAAGGCTGTGAGGGAGCAGAAATGAGATGTTCACTGCTTTGGGTCAAGCATCTGCTCTGCTGCTTTATCTCCCAGTTCCTACAGCCCCAGTGCCACACACGCCTCGATAGCAAAGCCATGGAAATCAATATATGGTGGCCTCGGCACGAGGACCAAAATGCATCCACATATTTCCCAGCCATAGATGGCCAGGGAAATGGCGGCTCCATGACAAACGGTGCCATGGGCAGCTGATGGAGGCGAAGGTGCAAAACAAACTCACCACCAAAGTGATTTGTATTTTCATCACCGCACTGGTGATCCCGGGACAGGATTTGCCGCTGTCGGTGTTCCGAGGGCAGAGCTGAAGTCTGGTTGAGCAGAGAGGCAAGCAGAGACCTGGGTGTGTCACAGAGCTCCAGATGGCATTTTAGGAGGAAAACTAAAAAGCAGGGTAAAAGGGAAGCACTGCAGATGGAGGGTGGGAGTGGTGGGGTTCGGGTGCAGGAGGCAGGCGCTGTGCATCAACCAGGAGCAGGTTTGCCAGGCACAGGAAACTCTGCTCCCACAGTGATATACAACCCCACAGGAAGTGTATCTTAATAATACAATAAAGTGTTAGCTCTGATTAGAAAAGAAAGATGAATTCTTCCGCTAAACCAGGGTAACCCTAAAAGCGTGTTAACATGAAATACTAAATAAAATGCTACTCATCTATAATAAATCTTATTACACATTTTGGCGATTTTACTACTAACATACTGAAGGTTTCAAGCAATGTTTGAAAATAGAAATCTTAAATTGAATCATTGTTGCATGAATATATGCAAAATATTCATTTCTAGCACTGTGAGGGTTGAGTGCTTTTAAATTGGAGAAATCACTCATGACTTCACCTTTTCATGCAAGATAAAGTTGTATGTGGTAACATCATTACAATGTCATGAAAGAAGTGGAAATCATACAACAGTTCTGCCTAAAGCTAATATACAAAAAAGTACTTCTATATTTTTCAATATTGTTCAATATTTAAAGGTGCAGTACGAGGCTTTAAATATATTAAAAAAATCATTAGACTTCAGATGTCAGTGTGGCCTTCACTGAGTACTGAGACTAATAAAATCATTGATGAGATCTCTTTAATATTTAACAGAATTCATGTCTTAGGTACTAGCCTATTTTCAACTCCAGTATCTTTGGAGGGAACTAAATATAGAAATAAAAACAGCAAACGATTTATGTGACGGTCATTATGGATTTTTTTTCACTAGGGCACTAAAATTAAACTATTTACTCAATAATACTGTCATAACAACAGAGAAAACGCTGCGACATTTAAATAGTCTTTCCTATAAATCCTTTAGCAGGAGATTACTTCAAAAGTACATAACACTTTTATACACATTAACAATCAGTAAATTCAATCAGCGAAAACGAGCGAGCGGATTTTGCAGTGAGTTGCCGCGCCATGAATCGCCAATATAGAGCTCAGAAGACTTCTGCAATCTTAAAGGTGTTTTAAAATAGTGGAAAGGGGATAATTTGAGTTTATATACTTCTTTTTCTTTTCTTCCCTCTGATTAAAAAAAAAAATTAGACCTGAAAGTTCAGCCTCAGAAGTAGAAGTTACATTAAAAAAGCCCACCCTGTAATTTAACGAGATTATTTTTTATAGCATTTGTGGGGGCAAAAAGAAGAAAAATCAGGGTAAGGCAATCACCCAGTGTCAGGTTCAACTTTAAACCCTGGTACACATGAAATGGATAGCTCCATCTCGTCACGGCAGCCCCCACTCCAGAGCCTGGAGTCACAGGGATGCAAAGCAAAAGCGTCTCCAGCTTCCAATTCCAACCCCGCCGCCCAAATATTGGCGTTTGCTAAAACAGAAACGTGCATTTCTAAATTATTGCCTTATTTTTATGTTAAAAAATATTTTTTTTGAAGTCCCACCTGCCGTGGCCGGGCGGTTGCTAGGTGACGGTGCCGCACGGACCGTCGCCGGTGATGAATGGCCCGGCTGGCGGCGGTCCCCGCTCCGCCACCGCCACTCGTGCCCTCCGACGGCGCTGCCACCAACCAGCACAGAGGCTGCAAAGCCATGGCCAGATTTCGGCAGTGCGAGGGTTGGGCTGCCCTGCACCAGCCCGGCCAGGGGGATGTCAGCGTGTCACCAGTGGCTTCACCACCCTTTTGGCTCTGGTAGCGGTGCCAAAGCCAATGGGGGAGTGAAACTGACCTAAGGGGTGATCAGAGCCTGTCTAAAAGTAATGACGGCAGTGCTGTGGTTCAGGAGACCCCACAAAAGGAACGGATGCTCAAAGCTGATTCTCCACAGTCTGCTGCGGCCACCCTCAGACTCTGGCCAGCACTGTCACCGAGCTTGTCTGTATCTCAGATGCTCACTAAACAGATTATGGGTTCCTCTTGCATTGGTGCCGCAAGTGCTGCACCTGTCTGGCCACCCCTCGGCTCATCCACCTTGTCTCCACCTTCACACATCCCACTGGGACGCAGAAAGTGAGGGAAAGAGCCTTTCTAACAGAACCCATTGTATCTGAGCAATGGACAAGGCTGAGTCCTCCTGCAGGCTGGCTGGGAATGAAAACCCCAGGCACAGGGAGGGCTGTTCCCTCACAGATAACACCGACAAGCTGCCCTGGCCATCACAGGTTTCCTTTCTCCTATCCTGACCACACTACCATAACCGTAAAAATCACAGGATACCCAGGAGCTGGGCACAACTGGGAAGTTCTCTGTTTCCCAGCTCACACCAGTATAAACCCAGCTTCCATCAGACCTCACCTCACTGGGGCTTCCACATGCTCATTTCGTTTAAAAATACACAGTGAGGATATGCCAGCGAAACAAACAATTTGGTGGTATTAATCCACAGATTATTGACAAGACGAATGAGATTCCTTGGGTCTAATGCTCTCTGCTACTCAAGGGCTAGCTAAGCTCTCTTTTTTCAAATATGTGGATTTTGAAATGATGGATCATAATAACAGAGCTGCTGCCTATGAATGGGGATTGCAAACACTTAATATTTCAATAGAAGTGTGTGCAACATGATCCAATCACTCTGAAAAATGTACGAAATGGAAATATATAAAGAAAGCAGCTGGCATGAAAGAGAATAAACAAAGAAATATTGATAAAACTCTGTATGGATTAGGCAAAATATATTCAAGCTGCATTTGAATAATCTCATCTATATTTATATGTGTGTACATATATATATATTCAAAATACAGAAAGATTTCTTACCTCATCATTTCCCTGCTTTGAAGGACAGATCTCTGAATTAACACCCCCCCTGCAAATCACAGGGCTGTGCTCGTGCACGAGAACCAGAACTCCCCAGATACTGCTCGTGCCTTCAGAGTGTGCTCACGGTGGGGGGGTTGGGGGGCGACTCTGCGAGGAGCTCAGCACCCCTGCCCCGATACAGGGAAAGCACATTTCATGTTGAACTCATGAGGGACCCCTTGGAAGATCCATCTTGTCGTTCATTAGACTAATTTCTCACATGTTTTTACATGGCACACCCCAGTGATTTCAGGATTAGGCCAGGAGAAATCATTTGCATTGCGCTTCCACTGGAGTATTTACTTCCCTGCGTCCCTGGTAAAACCAATCTGACCACTGAGAGCTGGTGTTATATAAGAGCCGAGTTAGTTTTAAGGCAGAAAATGCACCGTCCTAACATGCAGCTCCCTGACCCACAGCACGTCCCTGCAGCTGACTGAGATCACTGCTGGGGACCATGCACACCCACTGAACCCACACCAAAGTCCCACAAGCTGGTTTAGGCCTCTAATTAAAAAAAATTAAGCTAAATGATGCTACTTTACAACTGTTGTGGGCAAAGAGGCTGCACACGAGTGGTAAGTGCAGCTCAGCTGATGGGTGGGAGCTTGTTATGCTGCAGGAACTTCCTACCGAATCCGAGCCCCAAGCTATGCTGCAGCTTGAGGAAGGAAGTGGTGGTAAAAACCTTCTCTCATGATTTTCTGCTTGCTTGCTCTCCCCGCACTTCTCCCACCAGATCACTGCCAATTTTCACCAGGCCACTTTGGGTGATAAGGGGAACCAGCTCACCACCCCCCAGCTCTCTGCTATCACTCAGTACCAACTTACCGCTCTGGGGTTGTCTCGTGGAGTTTTCCCCTCTTTTAATCACAGCTGCCCTAAAAGCCACTTTCCTTTCCCCCATCACAGCAGCCACCCTCTGCAGAGATGGGCATCACAGCCAGCTTTGCAAGGGCGTTTTTCCATGGGAGTATTCCATACGCCATCACAGCCTCAGCGAGGCTCTCCACCAGCCGTGTCAGCCCATGAACCACGGCTTCTCTGGAGCACCACACAGCAGTGTGCCAGGTTGTCGGCTCTTCTCCTGCCATGCTGCATGTTGGTTGATGGGTCTCCAGCACTGCTCACACCTCTCCCTGGTTTCACAAAGTACCAGCTGTTTTTGGAGGGGAAAACAAATCAAGAGCTGAGCCCCTTTAGGTTCCTGGGTCTGTGTGGCTGCATGTGATGCCTGGGAATAATTCTGCCAGCAAAACCCTTGGTCACAGCAAGACTATCAGACACACACCATCTAAAAGAGAATAGGAAAGAAAATAGTCTCAATCACTCAAAGCAGCAGCCCCATGGCCAGGAAGGGAGTGCGGGGCAGAAGCCCAGACTGTGCTATCTCCTCTCACAGCTCAATAGTGTCATTTATTATTGTAAACCCTAAAACCAAGTTCAATCCCAGCAGGTTAAGAGGCAGCACTTCCCAACACATGCAGCTCCTGGCCACCCAGCACAACTTAGCTGACTGCAGAGACCAAACCCGGTATCTTTGCACGCCACAGCACAGCTCTACCTCCACTCCCCGAGCACAGGTTCTCTAGCACTGACTTCAATGAGCGGAAGTTTGAACACTTCATCTTAATCTGCCTGCAGTGGGTTTACTGGTAGGTCAGCAGCTCTGTCTGCACATTCCCTTAGCAGAATAGCAGCTGCTTGGCTGTGTGACCTGGCAGACCTGTAAGTGGAACATATTGGGATCACCTTGCCTGGAAGCAATGTCCCCATGGCAGCATTAAAATCTAGAAGGATGGAGGAGATTCAGACATCTTCTGGCAACGTGCTGCCATTTCCAGCTGAGCCCTGAGAGACATGAAAGAGGTTTTCGGACCAGGTGTGAATATCCAAGGACATCACAAACCAGGAGAGGATATCTGAAACCTAACCCAGCTACAACCAGAAGTTTAATTCTGACTTTTTACACGCCTGGTTTGCTCCTCTCTTACTTTGACAGCCTATGTCTGAGCACTTACAAATTCCAAACAAGCTGTATTTCCCCCAGATTTACACGCAACTCTGGTCAAAATCTGTCGCTGAATACCAGACTTCTGTAATGAGCCTGAGATATTCTATCGCATTTCTGACTCACATGATGGGAAGCAGCACAATCACACACACACACACCCCCCCAGAGCAGAGGTTTCAAACAGCAGCAGCTTTTCTCCTGGCACAGGGCAGGGGCGCTTTGGTTTCTTGAACAGGTGGACTTCCTGACGAGCAGCGAGTACCCTTACTTTTGACTACTACACTTTAAATCAGGGTTGTTTGGCAATTCATTAGTGTCTGCTAACTGTTAAACACGGGAAAGTTCAAAAACACGCATATGTTTCCCTCCCTGCCTCCCAGGTGGTATCTGTTTCAAGCAGCAACCTTTTCACTTCGTGCATGAAGACTTGTAAACTTCCCATGGCTACAGCAGCGGTTCCTAACCAGGTGCCGGCGCCGGAGCCGCAGTCTCTGAAGAGCAGGAAACTCCATATGCTGATCTCCGGCTATGTAGATGCCATTCGTTTCTCCTTGAAAGTTTATTGTCAGAATTACTGAAATGTACACAAATGTCTGTATTTGAAGGTGAAATTTGGTGGAAAAATAAAGATATAATAGGATCCTTTCTTATATAATTTCCTGGTGTGATGTCTGTCTGAAAAATGAAGTGAAATTATATGATGTCAAAAAATCATGTTTCAAAATGATTGACAACATGTGAGTGTTTTGCATTGTGAAATGAGGTGGAAAATTTTAATTGCATGATGGAAGGACATAATATTTATTAGAACCTTGTATCCACACTGGATTTCAGTGGAAAGGACACAATTTTAAATTTTATATTAATACTTCGGGCTAAATCCTAAATGAACACACAGAAGCAAAATTCCGCCTCGGAATCTGCGAGTAAGTTTTTAATTTCTAATAATAAAATAACATCTATAGGGTTGGCACATCACCACAGTGACAAAAAGATTTCCTCATTCATGCACTGCTATTCTGATGTGAACAATGTTTAGTGCCTGGCTCCCAGGTCACCGGAGAAATGGTGCTCTGGACACACGGGGTTGTGATAAAGGCCTGCTAAAGAACTGGGGAGGAAATTCTAGGAAAGCCAAAACTAGCTAATAATTCCAAGCCCATTTCCATCTTTACAAGTGGCTATAAGCATGGGCTCACACCCACACCTGAGTGCTAACTAACCCACATCCTTGCAGACAGGAGTGGGGAATAAATCCCAGAATCAAAGTCGTATCAGAGAAAATCCCAAGTAAACAGCAACAAGTTTAGGGACAGTCCTGGATGACTGCATGGGAGGTTAATTACCAGGCTGGCCAGTGCAGCACCAGACAGTAGGAGCTCTCAAAGAAAGCAGTCTAGAGAAGGAAAAAAGTGAGGTAATTTTCAAAATAGAGATATATTTATACATGGAGGTAACTCAAAGCAATCAATCTTAGCTTTAGGACATGCCCCAAATAAGTCTCATGTCAGTAAGGGATCTGGATCAGGAATCTATTTAAGGTTCAGCAATATTAGTTACATTTCCTCTCCCTTCCTCCCACCTGGTGCAAGAGGGGCTTGAGGAACTGACAGATGGCAAAGAAAGTTACTCCTTCCCCTCCCAAATTCTGGAACTTTTCTGAGCCTGTTGATAACATCAGACGCTGAGGGGAAAGGTAAAGGAAATAGGAAACCCTGATTTGGAGCCAAGATTTGTGAAGCAGCAGCCTCTGACCGGCCCAGCCCAGAGAGGTGCAGGAACGTGGCTGCTTTGCTACCAGTGCCTTCAGCAACGGGCTCGATTAACCAAAGGCTTTTTTCCACAGATCTCTTTCCACAAGAACTTCCCTGACCAGAAAATGACCAGAGCACAGGTGAACTCCTGGTGCTTTAACACATCTCCTCTCACTCATTTGTGCAGTGTCAGGTTTGTATTTGGGGACCTGCGTTTAATCTGGGGTTGTAAGATTGAGCAGTCAAAGTCCATGGTAGGCTTGAGCTGGGATTCCACTCTCACCAGCCTGCCCATGACCTTGAACCACCTGTGGCAAGGAAAAAAAGCCATCCTTAAATACCAAAGTGGAGAACAAAGACACGTAAAGCAGAATTCTCTTTTTAGGCAGAGTAAGTCATGGTGAATGTGGAAAGACAACTTTTAAATACACTGTAATGGCTCTCACTTAAAGAAAAAAACTATGTAACCAAAATAAAAAGCATGGACAATCCATAACTCCAAAGGAAATTTTGAGAGAAATGAAACCAGCTCAACCAAGCTGAGTCCTTTTCTGTTCATGTCTGCATTATAAGTGTCTGTGTGGAGTTGAAGAGAATGGTTAAAATTATATCCATCGAGCCTAAATGAAGCGCTAGGAAGGGAGAAGTATGGAAAGCTGCATAGGGGAAACAAAAAGGCCAGCTTCAAATTCTGTCAGAGGCTCAGTATAACAGTAATTCATAGAAATTTGGGCTAGGACATAAATCTCAGCATTGGAATCCTAAAGGGTCATGGAATAGTCTGCAGCTAGTCAAGCAGAAGAGGTCAGAAATTAAAATGGTTAGCAATGAGTAATAAGAAACTTTAGGCCCTTAAAGAATTGTTTGAAATGGATATTTATGCTCCTTGCAGAGGAAGGAAGAGATTTTTCTCTTCTCCATCAAATTAGCTTTGACTGAGTACCGGGAACAAAATATGCTCCTGAATATTCTCACCGGCTTTTGAAAGGTTTTTCTTTTATCTGTGCACCTCCACCAAGCAAACCATCCTGCAGAAAAGTTCTGCCCACACCCCAAGGATGCTCCCAGAGAGGGGGATTTGCTCATCTTTGCGTGAGAAGCGCTTGTGCCTTTCTCCATACTAGGGCAGAAAACAGCAAGGGAGAGTTTATCCCACTGAGCAATGGATTTCCCAGAACTCCAGCTCTGGGAAGGTTTGCAACACCCCGTGGCTAACCTGTGACAGATTAACCTGATCCACCTGACACGTGTGCAGAAGGTCCTGTCCCACCCTCAGCAGCCCTGCTGGTGTCCCAGGGAGGAGGGGACCATCCTGCACATTGCCAAGCAGAGCGACAACCCCAACCTCTAACACTTGGCTTGTGCTCATTCCCTGATGTGCTGCCCAAAGCCCAAACTGTCTGAGCCAAACCCAAATGCCTGCGAAATCTAAACAATGGAATGAGGGGGAAAAAAATTGTAAAAATGTATTAGATATTTCTGAATAACAAGGATCTGAGGAAATCACAATCTGCTCACCATCATTCCATGAGGAAGAGAAAGCAAGCCAGATCAATTATTAATTTCAAGTCACTCAGGCAGCACTCCATCAGGCTCTTTTATAGGTCAGAAATGTTACAGGGTAAACATGGCTCGGAAACAAATTTCTGCTCTCCCCTCAAACAAGAAGCAATTATGGATGTACCTGGGAAGCCCCACACCCTGGAAGTCTCCACAGTGCACACTCAGCCCCTTGCACTGCTCAGTCCTGCCCTTGGTATCTGCCAAGGTTTGCACTTCCCCGAATTCTTGGGTCAGCTCCTTCCTTCCTCCTCTCCACGTACCGATGCATTTTTTTGCAATCTGGGATCCTCATTAGAGCGTTAAGTCCACCACTTAATCAGAGAAAGATTTTTGGAAGGAACCTGGAGCGATTCGGCAGTAAAGACTGTGCTTTCTGCAGATTACTACTCCCCAAATTGCTCTTTGCTCCAGTCATTATAAAGTGGATGTAAAGTGTTTGCATCCTATACTTGAATATTAATTAAACTTTTTTTTTAATAATACTACATAAAACACCTGTGTCCTTGCATACATCAGAGAAAATTATTGCAATAGGATGAAATAAAATATCGGGGTCCTTCAAACCTTAAACCACCAAAGACCGATCTCCTTCCTCCCACCTGTTTGTATTGTTCAGTTTTTCTGCTCAGAAAATAAATAACCATCTCTGTACAAGCAACTACGGAGTACATAAGAGCATCACAAAGTAATTATGAGTTTATGACATCATCTTAATATTACAAGGGAGAGACTGAAAGACCCAGGAGAAACTCCAGATTTCCCTTTTGGGAAAATGTTAATGGATGCTTACAATCTGTTTTCCTTTGTTTGGATGTTACAACCAATAATACACTTTTATGTCTATAAATAAAGACTAAAGTTGAATAAATCCAACAAGCTCCTGAGCCTGCGGCTCTGAAACTTGATTCACATTCACGGTAAAGATTTATGAGTCACTTGCAGAGAATAAGTTGAAGCTGCAATATTTGGAGTGAAATTATTCAAAAGGGTGATTATTTTGGGAATGATTATGCATGCACACCTGATCAGGGTGTCACCTGGGCCCCCTTGTCCTACATGATGGAATGTGGCAATTTTTCTGCATTTCTCTCTGCTTGCACAAAAGAAGAGCATATAAGAGCAATCAAGCTGTTTATTTTTACACACACTGGATCGTCTTGTGGATATATTTTCCCTTTCACTTAGATCACAGGACATGTTCTTTAAACTATTCACATGAATATACTAAATTTACTGATGACTGCAAAGCAAAGGAATAAAACTGATTGCTGTTCTTCGTGTGTGGGTGTATATATATATATTTATATATATGCATGTATGCATGTGTATGCGAACCAAAATACTTTTGTATTTGGGATACCAAGTTAAGCACTCAAACTTTGGGAGAAGCAGGCAGCAGTAGCTGTCCCTGCTGTGTGCACAGAGGGAAGAGGGACCTGCTTTTTTCCATCTCTCTTACAAGAATTTATCCTTCACCTTCGCCCAGTGGTTGCAGCCAACAACTGTGGAGGACCACAAGTACCACCAGATGAGGCCACGGACCATGAAGATGGCAGAAAGTATCCCTGCCTAAGGCCTTTGGCTTGAATCCCTGTATTGCCATGTGGGTTTTGACATCTAGATAACTGAAGGGGTTTAAATTATTTTGTCCAAATGAAGTAAGCTTTGTAAAGCATAAATGAAAAAAAAAAAGTTGGAAAATACACCTTCGTTTATAGCTTGGAGAATGAGATCATTCTACAGCCATCTGAAAGATTTTCAGGAGCCTCCTTTTATAAAATTTTTGTGGCAAAGTCTCAGAAACCTCATCGTTAGTCATTTCACTCTCTCCATATTCTTCCTGATAAGATGTTTTTCTCATGTGTAACATATGTTTCTCCCTTTTTAGTCCTAAAAACTTTTTGCTTTGTTCAGGCAATTCGAAATTGATATAAACTTTCTCCTTGATCTCATAGTGATTTGGCCTGAAACAAACTCCCCGAAGGCCTCCAAAACGTGAACAGGTTCAGGTCAAGCTCCAGATTTGGTGCCGGGTGCTTTTCCCTGGAACTGCCTGAGCACACATTCTGGTGGTTTCTGCCTTCTCTGCCCAGACTCCCAAACCAAAAGGGACATCTCTCCTCCCAGCTCTTGCGTCCTTTCCAGAGAACTGCTACACAGGACCAAATTTAGAAACTTTATAACTGCACTCTCAAAACCCTGGTGAGGAGGGAGCCAGGCAGGTAATTGCCCTTTTCCAGATGCCTCCTGTTTCAAAAAGGCAGGCTATGCTCTGCAGGTACGTGGGTAGCCCTGCCAAGCACCTCTGGAAGTTCAGCCCACTCTTTTCTTTTGCATAAAAGATCCTCCCACTCTTTCCATTACATCCTCACCCCGCCCTTTATTACTATTAATCCAGTATGAACTTATTCTTGCAAGAAAAAGAATGAATCCAAATCCAACCGCAGCTGCTTCTAACCCAGAATTTGTCTGCAATAAGAGCACAAATGTAGGTGTAAATTTTGCAGAAGACACCTGTCTTTGTTACTGGGCTGGATTAGAATGGGTCCTAGCCCCAGGATCAGTCATGGTCACTGCTCAGCAGTGACCGCAGAGCTCCAAGGCCCACGGACTCCCTGTGATGTGCAGATGACTGCACTGTTCAAGCCATTGTTCTTTCATTTCAAAAGAAATTTCAAGGAACCAAAAATATTTGCAATTTCAGGTAAAGTTCATTAAGCACTTTGAAAACAACTTTCAAACTTTCTTGAAAACACTTTCAAGAAGCAGTGGTTTAACTTTGCATTTTGAAATAGTCTTTTGTGCTTAAAAATTTGACAGTATTAAATAATAAAAGAAGATTTACAAATGAAACCAAAACTTTTCATTCAGGTGATTACGAATCTTTCCTCCTGTTTCACTGAGAAAACAGAAGTTTGGGTATGAGGTTTGCCACAATGATTATTCTAAGCCTGATTTTTTTTCCCCCAGTTTGGCCAGTGAACAAACCCTTGTGCTCTTTGCCCTTTGCTGGGCACAGTGGCACTTCGTTTTTGTATGAAAATACCTCCAGAAAGAGCAAAGGTGTCCTACTGGTCTCTCCTCCCACTCCCAGCACCACCACTTAGTGGCAAGTTCTTACAGGAAGTTAAAGTACAGAATCCAACCAAAATCTTCTCTCCTGGTCCCTATGCTGCCTCTGTACCCCTACACCCTGATCCTAAGTGGTCCTTCAGCTCTCCCCGTGGCTCTGAGTTGGCTCCTGTTGCTCCTGCATGGCATGTGCAGGGAGGCAGGCTCCTTGTGCCCTGTCTTTATGATGCAGGAATGGATGGACAGTTATAATTTAGCCCCAGGGTGGCATCGTGCAGTAAAGCACACTGCAGTAATTATTGGCTTCTGCAGCGTTATTTAGGGGATTACCATCCCAGGGTTATTTTATAACATCGTTACAGATTAATGGTGATACTGCTGCCTTCAGTGGACAGACTTTGCTACGGGTTCAGACCCATGGCAGCCCTCACCGTTCAGGAGACCCAGGCAATAAAAATAAAAGAATCATTTCTAGTAAGTTCTGACTCTGATTAAAAAACAATCTTTATGAAATAGATGCTAATAAAATTGCTTTCCTAATTACCCAGAGCTAGTTCATTTCCCAGCAAATATAATAAAACAGAGTTACTTGGCTCTGATTCACAAAACCTGAACCCAAGCTCATTATTAAGGCATTTAGCAGTGAAAAAGCATGTGTGCATAAGATGCTGTCCCGTCAAGCAGAATGCAAGAAATCTTTTGAAGTTAGACCTTTGAAGTCTCAAGTTATTGCTGCTTCTTTTTTTTTTCTTAACTCAGGTATTTCAACAAGAGAAAATCTCTCTGTGTTATTTACACAGATGGAACAGGGCACCCTATTATACCACTGTATTCAGCGGAGATTTCAGTTAGAAGCAGAAAGTCTTAATTTGAAGAAATATTTAGAGCTGGTACATAGCACTTCTTAATCTGTGGAACCATTACGAGGCTGCGAGACTTTTACATAATAGAATAGACCAGCCAATGTCCCAGGGCTATTATTGCTATGACTTGTAACACGCTGCAATCTCTTTCATCTGCCTAACCTGGGATTTTGATGATTGTAAATGCATGAGTATGTTTCAGTTTAGGGGGTTATGTTTATGTTTTATTTATTTTTGTTTATGTTTCTGCTCTCTTCAAAACTTCCTCCAATTTCTGGATGCACAAAGGTTCTACCCAGCTCTCCAGCTTCCCCTCTGCACTGAGGGAGTCTGACTCCCATAGCGACTGCAGGCCCCTCTTTTTATGAATCAAAGAATTGGGACAGGACAGAATGGGACACCAGCTTCCTCACTGCAGGAAGCACATGGAAGAGAGACTGCTGACACACACAAGCTGCATTGGTGGTGGTGCAGACACAGGATCAGAGTTCCCAAATCACACGGAGGCTGGGGTCTCTTGTGCACAAATCCATCCCATCATTTGCACTCCAAGGAAATCGTGCCTTTATTTGAGTTTGCCTTTTTCACCCATTCACAAATACCTGTTTTCTTTTCCTCAAAAATATGCATGACAGACCCAGCTAGGGCAGGCATACTCCAGGTCAAACATGGATAAAATCTAACACTAATGACAGCATTTTAAAAGTAGGAGGAGACTTTATGAAATCCTGGGCTGCTTCTCTGTTTCATGGCAGGAACCATGACACCCAAACCCTTCCCAGCAGCTTTCCATGAAGGCACCTTTGTACTTCCCACTTGGAGCGAGCTGGATAAGGTGGCCCATGCAGCTGAGGGATACCCAGCAGCCCACAGTCTCATCACACCTGATCCCTCTCTGCCTTGGTTTCCTCACAACAAAGTGGAAATACTTCCCTCCTGTGCAAGCCAGCTGGGAGGCTCAGAAAAGCGAACATACAGAACTCTGATAGGCAGTGCTCCTCTGGAATGAAAAATGTTCAGGGAAGGACTTCTACAAGGATCTGACAGGACCACAGGGATGTCAGTAGGAGCAGAGCTGACCCAGCCTGAGGGTTGGCTGCTGCTGCTCCCGTGCACAGCACACGGTGCAGTGTTATGCTGGAGCCAGGGACGGGTCACCTCCATCCCCTCCTGCACTTGGAGGATGACTTTGCACCCTCCGAGCTCTGACAGTGGCAACTCAGAGAAATGCATCCTAAAGGTACCACAAAATATTCGGGACTTTCACATGTAGTGGAGCACTCGCTCCCTCTCCAGCAGGAGCACTGTGGAGGAGCCTGTGTCTGCCTGGTGAGGAGATAAACCTCTTACAGACCAACTGCCCATCCTGGCTGTCAGACTCATTCCCCCGTGGAAGGGAAAGCAGAGCAAAATTATTTTCCATAGACCAGAGCAACCCTGAATCCACTCAACACTCCTCTATAGCCACAACTGCATAAAATTAGCCATCCTAAAGATTCTCATATGCCATAAAACTAACAAATTAACATTCTTCTGGCTTCTTTCAGATTTTCACACTCTTCAGCTGTAAAACAAAAATCCTTTTGGAAAGAGCTCTCAGCCTACGGAAAGGAAGTCCCACTGCTGAGCTGAATTGCTTCTCTTTGGAAGCAGTGCGTCTCCACACCCTGGGAAGTGACTGCGAGACCAGAGCTTTCATCAGCTAATCTCCTGGTGGTGCATGAGCCACAAAATAATCCAGCTCCCTCTCCATGGCTCTACAGGTTCCACTAAGCTAGCCAGGGGGGAAAAAAGCACTAGAAAGTTCTTTCAGTGAGTGGATTAAGCAGCTGTGACTCAGAATTCACACTGGAGATGATATGTGAAGTGAGAAGGTGCCATTTTTACATCGTCTCTTTCTTAACCTTAACCACCCCAGGGCTCAGCTCAAACACCTCCCGTCCCTCCCACCTTTCCGAGGCAGCTGCAATAATTCCACCCAGGAGGATGCGCCACAGAGAAAGTTTCTGTGGCTCAACTTCAGATCGCTTTGGGTTTTTTTGTGGTGGTAAGTTAGATCCTTAACATTATCTTAATGCACTCTTTATGGTTTAATTTCCCCTTTTGTGGTGCTGTTTTCCTCAATAAGACTCTTAAATTGAAATCAGATTTCCTCTGAAGGAGCCAGCCTGATTTTCTTCGAAAGCCCAGTACAATACAGTCATTCCGCTGAGACTGACAATTTTATTATGGTTGCATTTCCTTTTTGCCTACAAAATGTTTGTTTTATAAATAGGCCTTTTTAATTTAATGTAATTTTTTTTTTTGTACAACAGCAGAAACAGTCAAAAAACACACAATGCAGCTACAAAATTTTGGTTTTGTTATACATGCCTTCCTTGATTTACTCTTCATTGGCTGAGGAGGGGAAATCAACTTTTTACCCAAGGCAAAATATATGTAAAATTTCAATGTGAAGTAAAGCTCAGCTCTCCTGTACTCGAAGTTATATAGCTCTGAAGATGTGGTCTTGTAATTAAAAGTGGGGGGGGAGGAGGCAGAAACAACTACAAACAAAAAAATACAATGCATTTTAATGAATGAGACAACTACAAGCAGAAACATGATGAGGACTGTGGAAAATAATCAACCGACAATTGCTTTGACAATTTTTACATCACTCAGGATTTAACAAGGAGGGGTTTGTCATGCTTCATTTTAGGCCAGACGCTGGTCCCACTTGTCTGGATCTAGTCACTTCATAGACCAGGGTGGAAAGGGCAGGCAGGAGAGGGAAAGGTTTATACCCTGGGCCCAGCCCAAAACAGCCTTGGGATGCAGCTGAGTGTGTCCTTGGCCTCTGGAGCTAAAAGTGTTAGTTAAATCAGGAGCTTTTGGGATCTGCAGCATGGACCACACCTCCACCAGAATTTTTATTTCCCCTATGTCTCTAAACAGTTGAATGGCACATCCACCCCAGCAGCTCTCAAACAGAAAATAAGAAAAAGAAAACCTTCCTGATACACAGAGCTAGATTACTGTTTGTATATTTGCACTTGTCAATGACTGGTCTGAACTGCTCCGCAATGGTTTAAATTCCAGTAACAGGTTTCATATGGTCGCTCTAACATCTCAGTGTATTAATTAGTTTTTCAAGACCCCCAAGCAATAAAAATGTAGCCATTCAAGGTCACAGTTTGACTTATTTACAATTGATGTATAACTTGGCAAACTCTGCATTCAGCTACTTCGTACAATAGAAAATATATTGTCATTCAGGTTAACAAAAGACTCTTTTCTTTGCCACCTCACTACAATGGCCCTGCAAATGAACATCGCCTGAATAAAATCCTAACCACATTTTCACTCTCATTAACCACAGTAGGGTATCACACAATTTGCCTGGCTCCTACTTAGACCACTGTGCACCATTTTACTAGCAGCAGTTTGATGGGTTTTATGGCAGGTGATATATGGAGTGGGAGTTTCGGGAGTCGTAAACAGAAGCCACAGTGTATCACAATGTGGTTTAGGGATATAATGACTGTGTTGTAAAGCAAAGGATGACAATACTGCACTAGGCTTGAGGTAGTGAACCAATAGACCAAACAGCTCAACATAATTCAAGCTACAAACAGAGCATCCTAGGTGTGTGCTGGCCTTCCTATATCTTTCATTAATTACCCCTGATGAATTTGAATAAGAACTACTAAAACTGAAATAAATCTGCAGCCAAGAGAAAAATTATAGAGTTTCTCCTTGTATTTCTTGGAAGAAGTTGCTCTCCCCCAGTGCATACACAGACCCCATATTACCAGTTCTTAACCAGCCTTTTGTATCTCCAGCTAGATAGTCCCCTTGGCCGCTGGGGCTGCCACTGCTCATTAACACGCCAGAACAAATGCTGGCTTGGGACCTTCTGCTCACATGCAGGGGGGCAGGTGCTGCTCTCAGCTATGTCTGCAAAAACTGGGCTGGACACCACCTCCCACCACCTCCCCCTGCAAATATTTTGTTCATTTTTATTCCTGCTCTCAAGTCAGACAATGCTCTTCTTTTTCCATGGGGCACTACAGCCTTCTTCCAGCCCTACAGATACTCTTCATTCCCACGTGGGTTGGGTGATTTTTGAGGGTGAACCATTTGCCACTAGTTTGATCCCACTGTGAGGTATTTCGATTGGGATTTCTGCAGCAATCCTGTAGTGGTCAATCCCTGCAATTCCTGCAAAGGTGGGGTGCTGGGGGTATTTTTTGTTATTGATATTGGCTAATTATGGCACAGAATAAGAAAACTGGCTGCCTGGTTCCCAAGGCTGTGTCATTAGCCACATTGTGATAGATTGATGTCAGCGACAGAGCTCTCTCCCAGCATTCTAAACCTGTTCAGCTGCATTTAAGCTAAATAATAATACTTAGCACATATAGCGCTTTGCATATTCAAAGCACTGTACAAACATCAATTAATTAATCCTCATAACATCCCTGTGAGGTAGGTAAGCATTATCTCAGTTTTACAGATGGCGAAACAGACACAGAGAGGTTAAGTAAAATGAAAAATTAAGGTGGAGGTGTGCTGGTTAATTTGGAATTGCACTTTGTGCTGTTTGAAAAATTAGAAGGTGCTGGACCAGATCTCCATTATTCTGTCAGAGAAAGCAACATTTTGATGTGCTGACTCCCCTGGTAGGAGCCATCACCTCAGTCAAGCACCTTGAAGCTGAACCTTCATGTTTTCTGGCTGGGGAGCACATATACAAAAAAATCCCTCTAAATTTACCCCTCTCTTACAGTAAAATAGAGGTAGATGTATCTCCTGCTTCCAGGCATCATCCAAACCTTTCAGAGAAAATTTCGAGATAAAGAACTTATTTTGGTAAAACTACGAAGAAGGAGCTAAGGAATGGCCAGCTTAGAGGCCCAGTAATGACAATAAAAGCTCCAGTTAATTGTCCTTTCCCCTGTATTGTCCAGCCACAAACCAGCACCAGGGAGGAGTAGACCTCTTCACATCGCACAGGAAGTCTCCAACCCAAATAACCCTGGTGAATATGCCTTACCTCTGAAAAGAAAAAAATACCAAGTGCGAGACACACATCAGCTCAAGGGAATCACCCAGAATCGTTAAAGAAATAACTGGGAGTTTACATTTGTTCTGCTGTAGTTTAAGTGCTTTCGGTATTCAAAGGAAGAACCATCGGTGAGAGCCAAGTCCAACATCTTACTACCCAAACCCAAACCTGTGTACTACTGCCTGCTGCTGTGTATCTGCCCTGTTATCCTACGCTTGTAATTTTAATAAAGACCTCTCCCCATCCATTTGATATCCAACGCTCCCTCAACGCACGGACTCTATGTGAAGTAGGAAAAGTGTAAAATTGACACTAAGTGGATTTGGGGGCAGGGGGAGATGGAGTAGGTGTTTGCTCCATCTACCCTGTGCATTAACCTACACGAGCAGCAAAGAGGGAACAATTGCCGGGATGGCAGCTGCGCAGGAAAGAAACCAGAGGATCGGGGGCTGTGGATCACAAGCTGAACGTTCGGCGACAATGGCGTGCAGCTGAGAAAAAGGCAAATGCCACACTGCGATGTTTAAGCAGAAGTAGAGTCTGCAAGACTCATAAAGCAAAGCTTGCACTTTGCTGAGTGCCAGGGAGGCCTCACCCGGGGCATTGTGTTCTCCTGCAGGCACCGCGCTTCTCCAAAGGCATGGCCCAATTGGAGAGAGTTCAGAGGAGCGGGGGGAGAACAATCAGAGGTCTAAAAACCATGACTTGTGAGGAAAGATTGAACACAGTGGGGTTGTTTGCTCTAAAGGGAAGACTGAGGGGAGACATGATAACAGTCTTCCAGTGTATAAAAGGCTGCAGCAAAGAGAAAGGGAACAATCTGTTTTCCATGACCAAAAGGACAAGAAAAAGCTGCCAGCTAAGAAGACTTGAGTCACATATTAGGAAAAGTCTTTCCAACAGCAAGAACAGTGAAGCTCTGGAAGAGACTGGCAAGAACCATGTGGAGTCTTCTCGGTAGAGGTGCAGGAGGTGTTGCCTTAGCGTGGAGGGATATGCACAATGACCTTCCTCAAATCCCTTCCAGCTTGATGTCCTGTGTCAGAAGGAAGAGGTGCTTAAAGAGAGGCACTTCTGCTGCTATGGTGACCAGTGAGCCTGGTCAGCCCATAGATCCACCAGACTCTGTTCAGCCAGGCCATGACCACTTTAGTTATTATTGGGGCAATTTGGGAAGAGCTATGCTGATGTTTCAGCTAGGTAATGTCATTGGCTGTCTGACACTCCCATAACCAACTCTATATCGTTCCTCCTAACCTTGTGCTCTTGTGATCACTCAATGCCAGAGTTGGGGGATTTTAGTAGCCAGCATGGCCTCAGGCAGGTTCAACTCGCAGCCAGTAGTGTGGCTGTCAGGGGGCCCTGAAGGATGGCACATGAGGTTAGAGATGGCCTTTCCCACCCAAGCAGCTCCAGAAACCTGCAGCTGACTAGTCAGTAGTGTATATCTCATGGATAAAAGTGTATAAAATGTTTGCTCTTTTCAATCTTCCTCCTCCCTCAGCTTCCCTCTGTAGTTCCTTTGGTTACATCTTTCCTTCCCCCTGTTGGCTTTTCACAATCCCTTTTAAACAAAAAGTATGACCAGTGCACTTGGAGTCACAGTTACAAACATGGAATCTTTAACTGGGGACAAAACAGAAGAAAAGAATATGCCAACCCCGGCACATGTGGGATGCTTTATCTGCCTTACATTTAATATGCTGCTCTGAACATCCCCTCTGACACAAAAAGATGATTTGTCTGAAATCGTTCGGAGGTTGCTGATCTTTTGGTGCCTGCAGACTGCTTCCTTTTGGAAGTAGTAGCTAAGAGAACCAAAAATGTAATGGAACTCCCCTCTGTGCTGGCTACGATCTCTTGCAGGGCAACCATATCACTGGAAAACTTCTAAGATCATCCCGGTTGAAAAGCTATCATTACAACTATGATTCACTTAAAAATATGAAGGCAGGTTTCTTCTACAGTTTTCAGTGCTTACAACGAAAAAAAATAAGCAATGCAAACACTAAGCTCTCTTTCTGCATAGTGTTCCATGGTTCTGAGTAAAACAACCCATTCCATGCACTATCTGAAAGAAACATTGGGCAGCTTCTCCTGAAGTTCTTCCTTTTATAGTGTTATTTTGGACATGTTGCCCCTCTCGTCCTCTTCGAACAGCCCTGTTGGCTCTTGCAGGTGATCTAAGGTTCCCCCTTCTTTTCAGATGCCTGTAATTTTAGAAGATTGTAATTGTTCAAGATAAGATGTCCTTTACCCTGGTTTGAACAAAAGGCCAGTTGTTGGAGTCTTCCAACAAGAACAGGGATCCTGCTCCTGAAAACCTGTCTAGCAATATCCTACACAGCACCTTCAAATCCTGCTGTGTGGAGCCCACATCTTGGGAGATGGGAGGCAAGATTTTCTCCAGGTGATTTTACCTGCGGGCAAGCTGAGATAGCCCAGGAGCTGGGAGCAGTACAAGGGTGCCGTTCCCTCCCGTCTCCTGCAGAAATGCTACACAGCCTGCCCTCTGATTTAAATGAACTAAAAAATGAACAGGAGTTAATTAATTTGCTGCAATATTGATATGACAAAATGAAAGCAGCATGTGAACGACAAAGGGAAACTCACAGCCATTCACCAGCTAAACAAGGGACTGAGTAGTTAATAAAGGCTCATACAGTAAACCCTTGTATTTTCCTGATGTTAGACAACCTGCATAAAAGACAAAGACAGCATTCGATGGTGATGTTTCCAACAAACCAATTTAGGGGTGATAAAAAAGAGCAGTAAAACTCCTATGTAGCAAAAATGAATGCAAGAGTCAAAAAACACCACAAACCTCTGAGAGCAACTACAGGTAGATACCAGGTATACACACAACATGCCACAGCCTGCAGGTAAAGACCATATCTTTGAAGCTTTTAGTTCAAAAGACCTGAGTTCAGGTAAGCAGCAAAAAATTCAAACCAAACCTTAGCTACTCTGCTTTGTCTCTATCTAATATTAATCTGGTCAACCCAGAGATTCTTTCACTTCATATTGTTAATTTTATTTCTTGCGTGTGTAGTGTTCCTATCTCGTGACTGGATCTTGATGCAGCCATCACAAGAACTAGAATTATTTCTTAATAGCATCAGGGAAACACAGTTATTGCTAAATTAACTCACACCCATGAAATGTAACAAACACCTTTTAACAGAAGAAATGCTGTAATTCTGACTGAATTCATTAGGGGGAAAAAACCCGAACAAACTCTGAAGTGAAATAAAGGGTTGCCACGGTTTTGCCCCACCGCATTTCTGTGACAGGGCAGAGAAACAGCCTCTGCATAGGATTTGTTTCTTGGCTAAGACAGACCCAGTATTTATGGTCACGGGCAGTGGTCTAACCAGGACACTGGAGGAAGCAGCTGAAATTTTCTGGTGACCCAACCTTGCCCCTGGGAGGAGTAGCTTCACCTGCCTTGGGCTGACCAAGGATTTTGGGCCACATTTGGCTTTTTTCTGTTCATAGAGAAATGAGAGAGTAAATGAAAAGGGACAGATAGAGGTGATAGAGCTTTTGGGGGCTCTAAGCCAAATGCAAACCTCTCTACAAACATATAGACCAACAGAGCAGTTTACACCCACATGAAGTGCTTTACTGAGCACTTCAAAAAAAGTGGGATGCAATATTGCAGTTGTTTGCAAACCTAGCAGGTATGTTTAGCTTGAAACACAAATTCCCACTCATCATACACATCAAGGCAGAAGAGAAGAAGAATTCTCTTTATCCTGTGTCTTGTGGTGGCCTGCGCTAGACAGCAGCAAAGACAAGAGGCCAGTCATGGTTTCTCCAAGCTCTACAACTGAGGGACACTTGGGAGCCTCAAGTTCAGAAGTCCTTGCGGTGCTGGAGAGATCAAAATGGAGAGAGAAACTGGTCTCTCCTTCCCCAGGCAGCTCAGTCATATGCCCATTAAGGCACTTATTTTTCATTATTTCTTCAACTCCCATATCACATCTTGTTTTAATTTCTTTCTGCAGACATTTTTACAGCACCTTATGCAACCACTTCCTGCAAGAAGCGCCTTTGCCTTTCTTCACAAAAGGGAAATTGCCTGGGATTCCACAATTGGATATCACCAATAAACACGGCTGGGAAGGAGAGAAGCCTGCAAGGCACTCTCAAGCCAGTAGCACAGTCCAGGCAATGCCCACAGCCAAGCACTCAGCCCTGCAAAGTGCTGAGCCCTGATTTGGCACCTCCTGAAAACAGGGACAAAGTTGTCATCAGCTTGGGCAGGGGTGAAATCTTAGCCATCCAAAATGCACTGACTCATTCATAATGTGCTCTGATAACGAGCATTAAGAAATGGAGAGCAATATTTTGAATCTAATATACAACCACAAATGGACTGTTACATCAGGACTCTCATGCAGCACTAGCTACAAAGAGATACTCGGTTCCTCACACACAGTGTTAGGGATCCGTGAATATTGTCACACTGGCTTTGTGGGAGTGACTCCCCTTGCCATTTGAGGACCCTCTCTTTACATTTGGCACCCATCTATTATTAACATTGATTATGGTTTCACGTACAGTCCGTATGAGGCAATTTCCTTCACGGAAAGCATTATTTGCTATACCACCCCCCAAAAAAATGGAAGAATCCTGGGTAGATATGTATTGTATCCAGTTCTAAAATTCACTCTGAACAGAAAGATGATGCCTTTGCCACTTTTTGACACGGACCTGAACTTGGTATTCTGAACAGGACTATGCAGAATTGAATTACATTTCATCTCCTTCAGCAATCCATCTTTTCCATTTCTGTTCATTTGCTGTAGCTGCAGAAGTATTGAGTGCTGCAAGATATACTTAGTTTTCCAAACCATGCAAGTCATTATGAATGGCCTTGTGTCCAGGTAAAGGTTAAGGAGGTCCTTTGTTGTTCTAGTTTAACTTGTCCCTGACACTGCAGCCTAATCATTCCACATAATAACAGTCCTGATACACAGGCCTGAGTCAAAGTCACAAGTCAATAAATCCATTCCTTCCTCCCTTTCAGGCAAAGTGTTGAATAGCACTGAGTGTGCAGTGTCACAAAACCCTGCAGTCTATCACATCAAGGTCGTCTGGTATACAGTGTGAAAAACTTTCTTTCTTTAAGTGCCTCACACATTCAGGAGGAGAGGATGTGTTGTACGGACTAACGAGTACGCTCTGGATCATTTGGAGGAGATTAAAATAGGGGCCTGACATCAGAATAGTTTTAGTTACACTTGCTTAATCTTCTGGCTGCTGTTGCTCTGAATTTGTAGGGCCCGGGGGGAGGCTGAGCCACTTGCAAGGAGTCCAGCCCATCTCCCTTCTCTATCCAGACTCCTCGGATGTGCAAAGACAAGTCAATACCATGAAGGCTGGTAGATTTTATTTGCTGCGGTTCACCGTGCATTTGAAACCTATTCTAATGGTCTAATTCTGGTAATGTGAATTGTTTGCCCCTGAGAAAAGTGACACAGCACCACATACTGAATCATCTCTTCACCTTTAGTTAAAAAAGCCAAACCCCAAAACCAAAACAACCACCCAAACCCTTAGGTGGTGGGTCTCTGGAAGAACACAAGCCTGAGTTACAGTTTGTTTACTTTGTTAAGGGACTTACAGCTCTTCCAGATTCATAAATTCTTGTGGTGGACTAGGAGAGTGAGTGTAAGTTAACTTGAATAATAGGACTATGTGCACTTTCCAATTGTCTAATGAATTTCCCAAAGAAAAACCAGTCAGGCCTTTCAGCTACCTTTTTTTCTTCTTATTCCTTAATTAGCGGGTGCACTTGGTGTACAACAAGCGTGGGCTTTTTAGAAATACCTAGATGAAGGTGCTGTGCGTGTTTCTCCACTCCTCTCTGCCTTCTACCTTGCTTCCATTCTTCAACGACCCATTTCCTGTTCCAGAGACTTGTGCTTTTCTTTTCCATATTGTGCACAGGCTTTATGATATTGCCAAATGTCCACTAAGGATGTTAGAAAGAAATTATTAAACCCATTTTTACATTTGCTCGAAGGAAGACTCTGAACCCTGGACTCCAGCAGTGAAAGGCTAATGCACTAACTCACAGCTCCGTCCCGCTCCCCTTTCATCTATCATTTCAACCTGTTTGCAGTGTCAGGGAAAACTGAGGATACCGCATCCCAGCGGATTCAGGGAAGCAAAGGGCTACTAGAAGTCATGGATACCAGGCTTTCTGAACAAAAAACAACGGCTTCCACAGTGTTTCCAGGAGCTGAGATGGCACTGCCCAGGGAAAACGCACTGTCCTCCAAAGCTGTAGCTCAGCTGCAGTTGTGCTGTTCAGAAAAAGTTATACCAGGCTCCATCCATGAAATAATTGAGATACTTGAAGCCCAACTAATTCCCACCCAGGAACTTGGCACGTGTTCACCTGTTCTGGCCATTTATCCAAAGAGCAGGGGAGCAGGAAGGTGCTGTGAGCTCCCATTAGGACCCTTGCCATTGTAGTTTGAGTTGGGATTTACAAGGAATGCTGCAAAATGCACTTGTCCTGCCCTGGAATCCAGAAACCATTTGTGCAAGTAAAACTTCCAGAACTATTGCAAACAATGGAGAATAAAAAGTGTGGAATTATAATCTTCTAAATGCAATCACCATTTTTTTTAAGTCTCCAGCCTTTGAACTGAGTTGTAATTGTCCTCAACTTGCATGTAACTTGTAGTCTGTGCCTCTGAAGGCAAAGATCAAGAGTTTATATCCGTACTTATTACAATCAGTCATAATTATCCCAAAGAAAGCAAAGTAAATCCTTTCCAACAAACACCAGAGCTGAGCTCTCACATTATTGAATTATTATGGATCTTGTGTATTATACCTGAGAGAATGCGAGTGGAACATACTCGGCTGTCTCTCCTCTCAGCGGAGGAGGTTCAATAGAGCAACAAAATATTGGAGATATTACGGAGTTACCATCCTGCCTCAGAAAGGAAACAGTATAAATGGAGCCCGTGTGGTGCCTGCGAGGCCATTTGTCATGCTCTTGTAACTGGTGTGGTATATACCCATTATATATTGCATCCTGTTGGATGTGACACTTCTTGCAGTTGCAGAACTCTCAGGATTCAAGCCTCACTTTTTGATTTACACCGGCCTATCTTCATTTTTACAGATTCCTCTGCCATGGGTGGGTGACTGCTCGGGCTGCATGCTTTATAACAGGAAGAACATTTGAAATGCATTTCCTTAAGAGCTTTGAAGCATCCTACTCTGCATGCAGATTGCAAACGAGGTACTGCAGGTAGACTGTGAGTTCAGTTGGAGGGAAATGGAGTGGCAAACTAAATGAGGTGTCAGTGTGCCCCCCACTCCTGCTGCCCCAGCACGGATACTCATCTGTGCACACATTTAATCTCAGGCTTTGTTGCTGGCTTTTGGGAAGGTAACATGCTGAAGATCAAAAAGCAAATATTAAGACCACCTATTTTAATGGCTCTGGGGAGAACATCTGGAGAGAGAAGTTTTATGAGTCTGTTGGCTCATGTCCTTTTGAAATGTTTTCAGTGCTAAATGATGTACTTCTCTCACATTTTACTTCCACTGAGACAAGCTGCTCGGTGACATACTGGGATGCCATGCCACAAATATACTTGTTCTGCTGTCACCCAAATATCGCTTCCCAAAAGTGCCTACAACCGACTTCAGAAAATTCATGGAGCTAACTTCTAGAGCGGGAAAGTTTTGCCAACCTCATCTCCGGCTGCTGTTTCTTTCTGTTGCTACCACACTGTGCTTCCCTGTTACTATTAATGCTTCCACGTCCTGATCAGCCTCCAGCTTGAGCAACCTCATTCTGCCCAAATCATTCACTGCCACCTAGTCTGGAGACAACATTCTTATTTCTAACTCCTCTCTCTCTGTGGCTTTGAAGCCTTGTGGGGGAAGGATTTCAGAGAGGTACAACTAGCAAGGATTTTTTGCTATGGGAGTCTGGGTGATGTAAAGATAAATTCCCATGGACAGACCATCATCATTCCCAGCCATTATGTCCACAGCCAGATGACAGTGACAGTGGGATGTTGATTACTCCTGGAGATGCCTGGTACCTTTGCCAAATACTTGGATCCTGCCCTAGTACCTCCTGAATGAGTCCCCTATCGTCCTTCCAGCAGGACCTCGTGGTTGCACTACTCATTCACAGAATTAAGGCTCAGACACAGGGAATTCACAGCTTGTCAGTTCAGCCATCAACATGCAAAAGCACTCCCACCTTCCCACTCCATGGCAGCATGTGACCAGCAGCAGTGCCAGCACCAAGGACACTGGCACTCAGTGTCTTGTTTCAGAGCAGTCATGAAACTTGACAGCAAAGCCTCCAATTTTCCTCACTGGCACAAAGCGGTTTTGGGGTGCGTCACCGTAACCAGTTTTCTCTCAGAAAAACAGAACTAGAAGTTCTGGTTCAGTTAGAACACCAAATTGCTCTAACTGCTCATGCTTAGTGAGAACATTTTGATAACTTTAGTCTGAAGTCAATCCTGAGCATCACACACACAGAGCTGTAGCAGAGCCACCTGTTACAATCCAACTTGCACCCAGTATTTCTTAAAAAGACACCATCCCTAGAGATTTTCTGTAATAATTTCTCTCCACTGCGTAGACAAGGGAGGCCAAGGTGTCAAGGCTCCTAACCCAGGTGGCTTGGTTACATCTCTCAAATTTGGTGAGATCTTGGCACCACTGAAGCCGAAAGGAGCCTCATGGACCACAGCATGAGCAGGTTGCAGGCAGTCTGTGCAGCAACCAATGACTCTGTTGTCCCAAAAAGGAACTCCAGAGCCAGCTTCTCTACATGGCAGCATAGAATTCAAACCTCAGGGTCATCAGGGCAACTCTGAGTTTACCTTTTAAAAAGAAACCCTCTAAGTATTTCCTTCAGCAGAATATTTAATCACGAGTGTAAGTTTGTCAAATGCCATCTCTGACCTCCAAGCTTTTATTGATTACCTGCAAGTCCATTGTGTTGCATTACGCTCACTCAGGCTGCAGGGCAGCGAAGTCAAGAATAAGCTAAAAAGTCCAATTTTAAAAATAGATAAGAAATAGTCTCATTCTCAAGTTAACAAATGTTGCTACTACTAGCCTTGCAATAAAGGGACAAGAAACACTGAATTATACTCTACAAGGTGCTAGAAAAGTGCATGTCAACTGATGTATCCCAAAGCAAAAAAAAAACAGCAAGGAGATTTAGACAATATGATTCTGCTACCAGAACCTAAATCCCACCCTCTCCCTAATCAGCTGCAACCCACCGAAGAGAAGGAGAAATGGGAATTGCAACATGGAAATCCTTTCTTGAATTCTTTCACCAAAGAGAGAAGGTTATTTAGTCCTTGTCCCAAACACACCTTCCTAGTGCGCAAATCCCTGGACGCCACTGGAAGCCGCAGTGGTACAGTGATACACTGGGAAAAAACTGTAAAACTCCAGTGTCCAGTGGCAAAAAGTAAAAGAAAAATTGTATTTTTCAAGTTGAATGTCCTTGAACTCATTCTGCCTGTTTTTCTCTCTCTGGTTCCCGAGGATTTCCAGGAGATGGAGTCACCTGGAAAAACTCCCCACACTAACACGCAGAGGGAGTTTTTCCTTCTTCTGCAGCTGGTCACACTACAACACATTTGTACACGCTGGTGAAAGCAAGAAGGCAATACAGATGGGGGAAAAATCAACTGGGGCTTCACACAGCAGAAAACAGCATTTTGTAGTGGGTGGGGGGAACAGAGACTGGAGCTGAGAAGTTGGCAGGCACTACCTGTGAGGATCCTAAAGGTGAGCAAGCAAAGCCTGAACTCCCATTTTCCCTGCCCTCCCTTTGAATGGAGAGCCTACCTTTATTTATTTTGGCTGAAAGCTGTGCTGACAGACATCAAACAAGTGAAGACTAAACACTCATTCTCTAAGAGCTGCCTCTTCAGCTGGAGTTACAAGAAGAATTTGAGACTTTTTATCTAAATCCTGGTGAAAAGATGCATGGTACCAACTCTTCTTTGTCAGGCTCTGAGAGTTACCTTCCCATGGGACAGGGGAACACCAGGAACACCCATGTGTGCCCGGCAAAGCCACGTGGATTAGGGTTGGATACGTTCAGTGGCAGAACTAACAGAAGAAAAGACGGTGAGAGCCCAATTCCAGCTTGTGCTTCCTTGCTTGTGGCAGACCTGCAGCAGCCAGCACACGTGTGTAGGGTGATTTGAGAGGAGAGCTGAGCTAAATGCCCCTGAAACAGGAGCTGTTGCACAAGTGAGATCAAGGCTTTGCTCTCCTGGTTATTAGCCAAACACAGGAATAAGGAGAGAAAGCAAGGATAGCTCTGCTTTATGGGAGAAGGAGCTGTGGCACAGGCTGCAGTAAAAGAACCTCTCAAGGTCACAGCACAATCCTGTGCTAAAAGCAGAAGAGAAGCCACAGGCCTGGTGCGCAGCCACAGCAGAGCCCCAGGCTGAGGCAGCTGCACCACAGCTCCTAACAAACCATACTCTGACTCTGCTTCCCTCTTCTTCCTCCCAGCCCCACATTTTAAACTTTTTAAACCCAACACTCTGATTTAGCAAAAGCCTGGACACATTTTCCCCTCTTTTATTGAATTAAAAAAAAAAAAAGAAAAAAGAAAAAAAAAGAAACTAAGTTCTTGTTAAAGGGAATGGAAGTGATACAGCTGTGGCTGTGATTAACGTAGTTCAGGGTTGAACTGAATATTGCTTCTTCCCTGCAGTATTTTTAATTACACTCCTGATTTTATATTTGGAGACCGTCACAGACCTGTTCTGGTAAATTGTCAAGCAACCACAAGTCAAATATGTGTTAAATATGAGAATATACTGCCATTTTTATCTGATTTGTGGTTCATTCACACTATGTTATCTACTTTTAATTAAATACCATAAAATACACATGGTCAGCAGTTTGACTTTTCATTTCCTTACAATGTCAGTAATTCAGCTTGATTGTTGCCACCTACCATAGAATTGCATTTTAAAGATGTTACCCCTGCACGGTGCAGATTCAATATCAGAACAATTTAAACTAGTTGCTAAAAATAACTACCACCTACTTAGGAGCAGCTCTGCCTTTAACAGTCAGATGCAGATTCATGACTCTTTGCCTGCCTGGCGAGGATGGGCAGCCTTGAGAGGCATTGCAGTGGCCTTGATTTTAGGGGTGGGGGGGTCGGGTTTTGGGTTTGTATGAAATGCTTATGTCATCTGCGTGTTGATTGATAGCCCACCTTGTTCATTAAAGATATGGCTTGGATTTTGCTAGATTACCCCAGGCATTGGAAATAAGAGCCTTCCTACTGGAGGCATGTTATGCATGGACTTAAAGTTCACCACTTCATTAATAACACTCTTCAGCTGGACATTTTACATGCCTCTCTGATATATGACTGTTTAGGTGCACTTTTTTTCCGCTTCCTAATACTCCTTTAAAGGAAAGGGGAAAGAGGGGGTTTTTTTATGTATTATTTAATTATTTTACTTCTAGGTTATATTGCCACACTCCTGAAATTGCCAGATCTCATTACCCTGGCTGGATTTTTTTGAGAGTAGCTGGGCAATTTGCTTTGACCACTGAAAACAACACATTAAAACTAGCAGTGGCTGAGCATCTCTAAGAATGACAGAATGAACAAAAGAGCAGCAGCACTGCGTCAGACCAAGGCAAATCCAGTGACTTGCCTCCAAGAGTCACGAAGAGCAGATACCCAGTGAAGAGGAGAACAGAACCAGCCCGCACAATCCTACATCCCTAAGCACCCTCCCAGTCTCTAATAATTTGCAGTGCACGGATTTTTCTGAACCAGAGTGTTTTCGCATAAAGCAGCCCTTGGTAAATTTTTTGTCACATAAATCTGAGCAGCCACTCTTTAAACACCTGAAAATTTGCAGCACCCACAACATCCTGCAGAAAGGAGTTCCTTGTGTATGCTACACATTGTGCCATGAAGCAGCAACACTGTTTGCCCCGAAGCCTTACTCAACAGCTTTATTTGATGTTCCTTAACTTTGTGCAAGAAGAAACAATGAGCCATCTTTCCCTGCTCTTCATCCTGATGCTCATAGTTATCATTTTACAGCCCCCTGTCATATCCCCTCATCTCTTTTCCCAGCTAAAGAATCCTAGACTATTTTATGATTCTTCATACAAAGCCATTCTCTGACTCTAATCACTCATTTTCCATGCCTTTTCCACTCCTGCTGTGTCTGAAGTGTTGGAACTGAACCAAGTATTCAAGATGTGGGCAAAGCATGGATGTCTAAAGTGCTGAAGAGTGTCTCCTCTTTTGTGTCTCCTCTTTTGTTTTGTATTACTTTACTAATAGCTCCTAACAGTAAGACAGCCTTTTTTTAAAATAAATACTAAGCACTGAGGTGATGCTTTCAAAGCCCAGTGTTATAACTGCATCTTTTTTCCCAAGTGATGGTATTCAATTCCATGCTCATCACCATCAATGCAATGCTGCGACTTTCACCCCACCTCTCTTACATCCACGCTGAATTTCATCTCCCACTCTATTGCTCAGGGACACGGTATGAAAAGGCACTTCCTCGGCTCTTCGCAGTCAGCCCTTGCCTTTATTATCTTGAATAAGTTGGCATTCACCTCCCAACTTGCCATCTTATTGCTCACCCTGCTTTTCTAGCACATTTATGAAAATATGGGCTGTAGCGCAGACCTCTGCAAGGTTCGGCTGTGGAAATGACCTCTCTATTCCTCCCTGTTGTTTCCCATCTTTTCAACAATTATTTATCCATACAAGAAACTTATGGAGGTTATTTCCTGTAAGACCCTTGGGTGAAGCACTTTTTCAAATGCCTTTGTGAATTCCCTGAGGACCATATCACCCAGATCTCTTTGTTCATTTGCCTGGGGACTCCTTCAAAGGGTTCCTGAAGATTTGTGAGCCTTGTCCTCCCTTTTCATTCTTGAACACAGAACTTCAACATTTTGAAGGATGCCTTCTTGCTTCCAATAATCTGTTTTACCCTATGATTTGTCATGTCAGCTCCCCTTTGGTCTTTCTGAAGTAATTTGAAGAAAAACAGGTGATGAACATTCCCTCAGAAGTGCTTAAGGGATAGCACTGAGATATTTGTAAGCTATCAACAACTAAGTTACAGAAAATACATGGGGGGGGGAGTATTTTATGCTCCACCAGTGAAAGATCTAATCAGCAGACTAATTCCCAGGTGTCAGAAGCCCTACACCATCTCCCTTGGCCAACATCAGAAAGCACATGGTTCAGTTTCCCACACACAGGCAGCTCTTTGGCTTCTGGAATACGTTAACGTGACTGATTGCTTCTGGCAGAATTCAGAGGAGCCTTAATCTGAAGCAGCAGCTATGAGCAGACCAAGGAGAAAAGCCCCAAGCCCCCATGTCTGCCGCACACAGGTTGGGCAGGTCGCATCTAAGACTTCCAGACCATTGGCTTCTCCCTCTGTCTGCCAACAGCGGTGTGAGGAGGCGTCAGCTGGACTTGTGCATCCACTTCTGAGTGCCGAAAGTCAAAGAGGACATTCCACACCTAAATCTCACATGGGGGAAACATGTTCAGGAGTCCCCATGTGGGCCTCCTGAAGAAACAGGGGTGTTGATCCTCAAAAAGAGAAACTGAGAGAGGCAGGAAAAGAATGTCCAAGTGTACAGAATACTCCTTCCAAGAGGAAGGGAACTGCTTTTTTCTCTCTGCTCATAGTGGGCAGGATAAGAAATCATGGCCAGAAAGGAAAAATCAGCTGGGTGCTAGGACATTCTTTTAAGAGTAAAAATAGTGACTGGAGATTTTTAAGAGTCGATTAGAGAACCATCTGTTAGAAATTAAATAGATATCATAAGTCTTGTTTGGATCAGTTGATCTCTTGATAACCCTTCCAGTTCTCTTTTCTAGGATTTGTATTCCAAATCCAATTGATTTATATAGCCTTTGAATCAAACCCTTAGAAAACAATTACACATACACATTTAAAAAACAGGGGAAAACCCCTATTCTTAATTCAGTATATTCCAGTGAAGATACAAAATAAAGAATTTTCAGTGAAGGAGAGCAAGCCAAGGAGCTGGAATCCTATTACAGACAAGGGAGAAATTTCAAGCAAGTTCATAATCTATGAAGAAGCATCTTCTGTGTCTGAATAGTTGTGTGATCTGAAGAGGAGCCTTGTTTACCTTTAAGAAAAGGGCAGATGTGGGGAAAAAACCCTCTCAAAAACATAAAAGAAGAAGAGGGGAATCTTGCTTTGATTTTTACATTATTCTGGAATATGTACAAAACCCAGAAACAGATTATCTGAGAAAAACTGACCTTTCTCCACATAACTGGTTAGAATGCTCTTCTCTCATTTTGAATGAAGCAGAAGCCCTTGTTCCATGATGAGAAAACAAATGAGCAGATTAAAAAATGTCACATTAGCTAACCCCTCTGTAGCTTCATAAGCCTGGAAGGCCTCATCTCTAGTACCTGGAGGTGACATTTCCCAAATACTCATTTATGATTACGAATCATTTTCTCTAAGGGGAAAAAATTAAGATTTAAAAAAAAAACAAACAGGCAGTCCTAAAAGATTGTGACAAGTCAGCCTAGCTTGTCTGGTATGTAACTCTACCCCAGCATCTCTTCTGTAAATAATTGAAGCCAGATCTCTCTCTAAATAAGAACAGTAAGTAACATCTAAAAAGGAAAAGAGGGTTTCATTGCATTTGGTGGGTGTTGCAACAGATTGTGCTGTGGGGTGATGTTAGAGGATAAAATGCAGCAGTTTGGAATTGGTGTTGAGAACCTCAGCGTTGCGCAATGCACGGTGAGGTGTTTCCTCCTCCCCACAGAGCTCACACTTCCCTGACAGCTCAGGAGTCACCGGGGGCAGGGGCTGAGATTCTCTCAAACTTCATCAGGAGAGTACAGGAAAATGCTTTGGAATATTCAAAAGGCTGAAGATTAAGGGAAGACAAACAAGGCGAAGACAATGAGAACATGCTGGTTGAGAACGGGAGTGTCAGTAAGGAAAGCATCTTGGAAATATGGCAGAGGTCTAAAAGCTAGGACAGTTTAGCTATAATTTTTAATCTTCTAGTGATTTTAAAAAGGTTTTCTGACCCTCAGGCTTTTTGCTTCTAAGCTAGGAATAACAAATTTTTACATATCTAGTAAATTTCATGAAGTTTGATTAATCAACATGAGCAAAATACTTTCTTGAGAGATGCCAAGGAAGGTCAAACTAATGTCAGGTCATGGCAAATCTGTATTTGAAAAAAGGACTTTTGTTGTAGGTATTCCTGTTTACTGAAAACAGCACTAATTAGGTTTGTCACGAGCTGAAAAGAAAATATGTTTGTAAAAGGATTACAAAGGAGATCATGAGGTAATCCCGAGATGCTAACAGTGAGTTTGGCATTCAGGACCAAACCTAGCCCAGCCACAATTGGTGTAACTACACCCAAACTAAAAGGAGTGAATTTAACCCCAAGCTGAGAAAAATCAAGCTGGATTTGAAAAAAGAAGGGATTTATGGTAATGAGAATACTGCCTCCCTAGGCTATATCACCTGAAATATAACTAACATGGAGAAAGGAGAAATGAGTCTGTTGTAGCCAAGGTGCAGAAGATGGAGGGCTTTCCTGCTAATCCAGTGCTTCCCAGGATTATTTTAATCTCCAGAACTTGCTTAATGCCAGCTCATCCCTCTGTAGGAGTTCCACTTCCAGGTGTCCTTAGCTGGAGCCTGATAGCTCTCTCTGACTAATCACTGTCAGTGCTGAAGGCCTGCTCCAGAGAGGGCTGGACTAACCAGGGCTCATGAAACGTGTCTTGCAGTCAGGTTATTGTCATCTCCTCTTTCCAAACCACACCTTAGCTATGGGTTTAAAACAAGTGTAATGGGGCATGGTAGGGAGAAGCATGAACTGCTGCTTTAAAGATGAGATGAGACAGAGAGAAAAAGATTCTGTGGCTACTGCCCAAAAAATTATTAAGATAATGATTAAACTAAAAAATGCAAATACACAAGATGTTTTGTGCTGCTAGGCAAGACCAGAACTGATATTAAAATGTCTTGTGAACATTATAATATGTTCAGAGCAGGGGGGTAGAAGACACAGAGGAAAACAGAAGAGAAGCCATATGGTCATAGCCGGTGGTCAAGGGAAAAAAACAAACCCAAACGAGAAAGTACAGAAAGAGAAATACAAAGTTTGGGGGAGAAATTTTTATCATCACACCTCTCTTGTGCACTTGCACAGTGAATTCTGGGCTGATGCTCCACCGTGTTCAGAACTTCCACCTGAAGCCAAATGTAAGAACTCTCCAAGGTATATTCCTTAGGCAGGGTGCAATGGAAAGGGTTTTTCCTAAGCAGAGGAATAATTACAATCCTAAAAGTAAATCATGACAGTTCTGTGATTCCCTGATTCAACTGTGCTGCTGGAGCTGGCATTTTCCATGGTAATCTGAACCACTAGGAAGGTACACTTCCAACCTCAACATATTGAACCCTCCTCAGGTGCCACCACCACAAAATCTGGGCAAGATTTGGGATAAGTAGGAAATGGCTTGTTCAACAAACAGCATTTCGAAACCTAAGAAAACCAAATGTTCCTTGTAGCCTCACCTTTCAGGTCTCAAACCTACCTTAATTTCCTACAGTAACAATCTCTATTCCTGCTTTGTGTGAGGAAACAAGGTGGGGGGCGGGGGGGAAACTAATTTTATGTCAGAGCAAATTAAGACGGTGTAATCGATGGCGGAGAGGGCAGCAGCCGCTTGCATTCCCAGCTGCAGACACGTTAAAGATTTACACACTCTCTGTCTGTCACACAGGAACTATTAGGGTAGTAGGAACAATCCTCTCCTTTGCTTACCCCAAAAGCAATCCTAGCAATTATATGTCACAAATATGGCTGCACATCACCCTCACTACGGGCCAGCAGGCACCTGAGCAGCACACCACATGTGTATGCATGACTGAAGATGGATAGCATGACATTTATTAACCATGCACATAATTAAAATCCTTTAAAACCGTCCTCAGAACAAAAATAACATATCTTGAATTCCACGGGACTGCCCAGGCTGCCATCCTCAATAAGTTTCTTTGCCGAGAGCTACACAGCTAAGTCGCTGGTATGGAAGGAGCACTCCAGGGACTGGTCTCGTATCAGCCCATCTGCCTGATCAGCAGTGCAGCACCGGAGCTCCACGAGCACATTAAGACAGCACAGCACGCGTGGGATGATATGGGGACCATGATCAGAACATGGATCCAGGCTAAGCCCAGCCTGCTGCTGCTGGCTAACCCCACGCCCAGACCTGGGGCAAGCAGTGCAGAAATAGTTGCCACTGCATCGGTGCTAACACCAAAGTCTTGCTCGAGAGAGGAGTCACCACTGCTCACGTGTGAGTGCTGTGAGAAGAGGCGATTCAGAAGTTCAGTCTTGCTGTCGTAAGAGCTGCTTCTTTTCCATGAGCAGTCTGGAACTGTACTTGCAAGGTACATTTTTTTTATGACTTAATTACATCATCCACTGAGCCCCCATTAGCTCCGTTTTGAGCTCCAACCTGACTTTCCCTCAATGTTTCTTTTTCTCTCTACTGTGCCCCTCTGATCACTTTTATCCAAATTATCATCTTTGTAAAACTTCTCCTATAATTGCTCCAGGAGAGAGACACTGCTACTGGCCTGTCCACAGAGGACTCTGTGCTCCAGCCAGACTCCAGTGGTGTATTAATAGAATAACTGAAACTGGGTTAGGGCAACGAGTGATTCCCAACAAGGCGGCCCACCGGCTTTGTACCACTGGCAACAACAACTCCTTCACAGTGCTACAAGTCTAAAATTAGAGGAGAGGGAAAAGGCCTAAGGAATAACCAGCTTCCACACTACAGACAGATATCCTGCTTGGAACCATGTAAGGACATCAGACGTTCAAAGCTGCCTTCTTCTGGGACAGTTATCTGTAATGCTGTCTGAGAAAGAAGAATTTGTAGAAGAGGTATAAATGTATACATCCATCAGTACCTCCTCACATATCATCAACTCTCCTGGATATCTTAAATTCAGAGACAATATTTCTGCAACAAGCTTGCATCACAGGCAAAGAGCTGACAAGCACAGAAGTAACCAAAGTAACGTATGAATTTGTAAGATGTTTTGAATTTTGAAAGTTTTTCCCTCTTCCCCAAAGTGAAACAAATTCAAAATAGTATCAAACTTGTACCTCAATGCTTGATCAAAACATCAGTGACTGAGGTTTCACGAGACTTTCCGAAGAGGAGGAACAGGCAAGACAAGTGCTGTAAGTGGCTTGCTAAGCATTGCTGAAAAGCAGGTGGAGATTTGGGGTAGAGAGAAGAAACTGGATAGTTGTTGTAGTGTCACTGGATAGTGAAACGGTGTGTTGGAAAGCAGGGCAGAAGGCAGAGGAAGCAGGACAATGCCTGGATGCTTTCCTAAAACCTGTAGTTTGAGTAACTCAGCGGTCATCCAGCCGACATGGACCAAAGGCAAACACCTGGCAAAATCCACAGAGGTCACACAGCTTCTGTGGGTTCAGTGCACAAGACAGGAGAGGTGACATCAGCCCTCTAGACAGATTCCCTCTCCCTGAATACTTCCCACCTTTCCAGCACAGTCTCACTGCCAGTTTACCATCACAACCCCCCACAATGAATTTGTTAGGACCAGGATACACCATCACGTAACTTTGACTGGCCTGCAGCACCATCACCAGCTTCCCCAAGCAAGACCTTCCCACAGGCAGCTAGTACACATCTCAAAATATCTGTTGAGTTAGCATCATCTGAATTCATTCCACTGGAAGTGCCCCCTGCACCCCAGCCCACTCCATTACTGCTGGGGAGTGAAGCTTTGGGCTGTCATGTATCTTTCAAAGTGAGTTAGCGAGGCCATGTGTTTAATTCCCATCTCGGCTCGCGTTTCCTCTCCAGCATCCGTACACCTCCGAGCCCCACGCTACAGCACTGCCACCAGCTCCAAGGAACACGGAGATGCTGCCGCTGCTGAGTGGATCTGTTTATATCCGTAAAAATTAGTGTTGCAGCTCCACCTAACTTAAACAGTTTTGCTTAGGAAATTACAGCGTGGCATTCGACCGGCTGTTTAGAGCATGGAGGAGTAAGTGGGTATTGGCAGCGTGGTTTTAATTAAGCAGGTAAAGCCTAGATTAAGCTGCATCAAATGGAGAGTGTTTCTTTAATTTGGTACTGTTGCTCTCCTCAGCCAGGGCATAAGGGGTTGGCCTTAAAATCCTTGTAACTGAAAAGCCAGTCTCATGACCAACTACATAATTGATTAAACACAACTGTGGACTACCATTATCGGGAAGTGCAATTTTCCCAGTGTCGCTTCGAGTCTGAAATACCTCAAGGGTAATTACAGCCCGAGATGCAACACAGAAGGCTTTGAAGTAGGGAAAGAAAAGATTAGGGTGGCTGAGACGGTCTGCGCCTGTTCATTTGTCCTTCACGGCAAAGACGCTTAAGCCGCGGCGGAGCGGTGCCCCGCCAGCCCCGGCGGTCGCGGGCAGCGCCGCGGGTCACGCCGAAAGCACCGCGGAGACGCGGCCCCTTCCCTCGGCCGCCCTAATGAAAGTTTCATGCAGCTGTGCTCCTCTTTGGCTCGGATTTGCCATGCCTCGCTGCCCGCCGCCGGGCTGACCACTCACGGCGGCCAGGAGTGCACTTGCTCTGACCAGCTAAATTATTTACCCCAGGAACAATTATATAACACGACACGCCAGGCTTAAAAAAAAAGGACCCTCTTCAGCCTCTGAGAAAAGAGGCACTAAAACTAATTCAGAAATGAAGAGATCCAGTCTTTATTTCTAATTAATAACAGGTTAGAAGTAAAAACCGCTATTAGTGACAAAACATAACAAGGAAACCAAACCGGCATTGTTAAGAGGGCTATTTAAAGAAATGTTAATGAATTGAATTTGAAGTTCTTCTTAGTCAAGCAGGAAATAACCGGTGGTTTAAAGAGGAAAAGTGAAGCATTATTAAATGCTGTATATTTATTATGTCAGTGACCAGTTTGCCAGAGGCTTTGAGGTGAGAAGGGAAGTTCAAATCCTTTCCACTGCATTTACAGCTACAGAAAGGTAAATTCATGGGCTTCCTCACATACCACACAAAGGCTTAGTAATTTGTTTGGATTAATAGCATATTGTAGAAGCATAACACTCACACTTTAAAACTAACAAATTCAGCGA
This sequence comes from Rhagologus leucostigma, assembly GCA_013397725.1. Classification (NCBI taxonomy): domain Eukaryota; kingdom Metazoa; phylum Chordata; class Aves; order Passeriformes; genus Rhagologus; species Rhagologus leucostigma. Next base: position 219,261 of record VZTD01002302.1, on the reverse strand, counting down.
GAGCACGGAATTATCATTTAACCATTACTGTCTTCATAAAAACAAGTGCTCTTAATGCTTTGCAGTACATCTTTAAAGTGCTTTAAAAGCCAACAGCTAATTTATCCTGCCACAACCTACCTCGTGGTAGGCAGGGATTGTTATCTCCCCTCTGCAGTTCAGTGAACAACGGGGAGTTAAGTGACTTGCCCGGGGCCACAGAGAAAGTCAGTGTCGGCTCTGGGTGCAAAACTCTTGAGCTCTTGGTGACCGCTCCAAGCAGATTTTGGGTAACTCGTTCACAGTATGGTACTAATTAAGGAGTCTTTGAGGATTTTTTTGTCTTTCATAACAAGTTTTTTTCAGGTTTTGACAGGCAGGTATCTTTCTCCTCTGAACCACTGTAGAACTAGAGTTTTTGGATGGTTCTGCTTGTCCATCCTGGCTCTGTACAATGTTAGAACTGTACTGCACACAGACCCAAGGGATCCCCTCTAGCACTGACAGAAGGTCTCATCAGGAGAAAACACAAAACCTTTGGAACTCTGTATGCTTTGGAGCAACGTGTGTGCCCTGCACGGGGCAAACTGCACCCCGAAAACTGAAAAGGAGGTCAAAGGCCCCCACATGGCCCTGGAGGGGAATCAAGGAGTGAGAAGGGTCCGGTACACATCCGAGATTGAGCCTTGAGCAGTGCTTGCCGCTGCTTGCCCCTGGAAGCAGTGCTGGTTTGGAATCACCTTTGCATTCCACCATGCCTAGGGAGCATTTTTTACGTAGGACTGCTCAAGGTTGCAGCGATCATTAAATGTCTCCAAGAATCCATTTCTGAGGCTGACCACTATCACACACCATCTCTAGAGGATAAAAGCATTATTTTGGATGTTATCACTCAGGGATTCCCCTGCTCTCCGGGTAGACCCCTGCCGAACAAAACCCCAGTGTTAAAGCACACAATGTTTAGCTGCCACGAGTACGACAATAACCACCCAAACGTCAGGTAACAAAGCTCTGGCTACGGGCAGCCCACAAACAGAATGGACAAACAAGTCCTGGCACCATGACACAGCACTGAAAAGAGCTGCCTGGCGATTCCCATTCTCTCATCCCAGGTCTGGGTGGATGAGGTGGGCAGAAGATCTGCTCCACAGAGGCAGTCCTGAAGAGGAGCATGTCAGCAGATCGGATTTATAGCTGGACTGAAAAGCCACTTTGATTTATCCCTGCACACACCACCCTCCATCCCCTATTCTCAGGTGCACCAAACGCAGTTCAGAGCCCAAGAGGAAAGCCCTAAGAACCATAACTGCCCTGCCTTTCCCAGGTACATTATCTCTGACATTCACAGATGCACAAGAAGATGGATGATTCCTACCTGCTTCAACACATGCAACAGCTCTGACAGTGCCAGGTCCTGAAGGCTGGGGAGAAAGTTTGCTCTACCCTTTGCAACAGCAGAGCACACGCAGCTGAGCTGAGTCCTCACCACAAGCACCAGACCCTTGTGGGTTTAGTACTGAAAGGTCCAAACTCTGCAGCCAGCCCAGGTATCTTTGTCCAAATCAGACTTAATTTGACACTCAGTGCTATCTCAGTGCCCCAGGTACATCTGGTGGATCACAGATCACACCTTGTGCCTGCCAGGTTTTCATATTTCTGCACAGAGGAACCTGTGGTTGGTATCAGCGACAGGAATTTCAAAGAGTGCAGAGGAGGAAATAGCAGAGATGAAAAAATGGACATTATTTTCCCTCCAAAGATGGTATGAAGACAGGCTGGTACAAAGCTTTTTAGCTAACAGCATCCAAGAAAAAGAAAAAGTGGATATATTGTGAGCTGAGTGTCCATGAAATGTGAATCATTAAAAAATATTCACTGTTCTTGCAATGGCATGTTTTAATCACACCTTATTCCTCAGCTCTGCTTGGCTCTTCAGTAGGACTATTCTACTGAACTCATGCTATTTTTTCAAATATATTTTTAAAAAAGCCAAATTTGGTATAGTAAAACTTCTGTTAACATTATTCTGGAGGTCAAACCCAGATCCCAAATAAACATTTGCTGGATTTTATTTATTTCCACCAGATTTTATATTAAATAAGTGTGCACATATCTGCTACTGTTTAACATCCAAAAACCAAAATTATCTCCACACTTAGACCTATGAAACCATTATACCTGGAGTTCCACTGAAAAAAGCATATTTAAATCTCTGCAACCACACATAATTTTCCTTGCAGGCAAGGAACAATCATCTAGAATTAAGCAAATATACTATACCCATAGCAACCCAATTTTTGGATTTCAGGTAATACCAGTGATTGTTTAATCACGTGTATTTCCCAAATATCTTTAAACTAAGGATTTGAATATCTCTTCCTAGGCTTCCTAGCTCAGTCCTGTACAAAGAAAGTAATTTTTGTGAAAAAGGATACAAACGCTTTAACTTAATAGCAGACATGCACAATCATTTGAAATTCTGTCTAATTAAAGTGTTAACTTTCTATAGAGAGCTGATGTTTGCTCAGAAGAGAGGTAAAGCCATGATGTTTGCAGATATCATTTCAGCTGTATTGCTTCCAGGGAGTGTTTTATTTGTACAAACCTAGAATCTTTCTCTACTCCACGTAAAAAATAGATTAGTCCCTTGATAGCTTTGAAAGTCATATCACTCACAAGAAAATTAATAATGCATTACAAAGTATATAAATTTTAAAAATTAGAGGAAGTAGGTTGTAATGGTCCGAAGACCACTGTCCATCCCTGTTCTCATCCAGCTTTCACAGAGAGTTTAACATCTTCCCCTCTGACAGCACAAAAAGGTAGAAGCACAATTATTTCTGACAACTCCCCATTAAGCCTTCAGTGTCCCCGGCCGTCCCACGGACGCAGCGGAGCGGAGCTACTGCTCCAAGACAAAAGCTCTGAGCGACGGAGGGGAGGGGAAGGCAGTGTCCAGGCAGCTGCTCCTTGGTGGCTCTGGTCCCCACTCTGACCCCCTAATTTAGAAGATGCTCCCAAACCTCTCTCCTAAGGGCGTTGCAGTGCAGCCCACTGTGCAGCGCCAAACCCCAGCTGACAGGACTGCCCCCCTCAGCCTCCTCAGAGCAGAGGTTCTCTCATTCAGGGTTCTGGCGGCCAACAGGATTTGGGAATTTGCTGCACCATAATAATGAAGAAGCACTGAGCCTGAGCAGACTTCGGTACCTAGTATTTCTATGGCAATTGCTTCAACTCATCAATGGTTAAAGGGTGTTTTAAAAGAAAACAAAGAGAAAATAGAAGAAAATGGACATTTTTAGGATAAATACACCATGCACTGAGGAAGGAAAGCAAAGCAGACAGGATACCGTGTGCGGCTCAGCCTTGTAGCAAGGTTTGCTCTAGAAAGAGCAAGGAAAAAAAGTGCTTGATGTTGGAAGCAATAGAACTGGTGGTTTGAGCTGTGTAAATAAAGTGCAACCCCTCCTTCCACAAGTTTCCATTAAACGTTTGCTAATGAAGTGGGCAGGGGACTCAGTGAGGAAGCAGAAAGGAGGGAAAGAGCCCAGACCCTCTGTTGTTTTTGTGAAGCCCTGAGATTCTGGTACGGGGCACAGAGAGCCACTGTGATCCTGGAGTCACCAGAGGAGTTTCAGTCTGTTTCCAGTCAGCACAAAGCTCAGCCTCACCTGCCTTTTGCCTAGAGCCATTGCTCTGAGGGTGACCTGGAAACGCATTTCCAGTGCTACTGTGGCAGGTTGTTGTGACACCAGCACTAAAGGCAGTCTTTGTCAGCAGCAGGAAGAATACGGCAATACAAACCCGGGAATTTTCTTTTATCTTCTTAAGTCCAAACTGGTCACTGTTCCTTCTGGGTTTGGGGGCAGAGTGACTGAGGAAAGCCTTCTACCTGCACCCTTCCTCAGACAGCAGCAAGCTCAGTCAGTCTTCAGGTGCCACCTGAAGACATCAGCAATGCCAGCAGAGTCTCCAGAGGCGTCAAGACTCCCCACCTCATTTCTAAAACATAGAGCAACACGGACATTTCCTTTGCAGCTGCTACAAATACTCAGAAAAATAACACGGGCTGGCTTTTATACGACTGCCACACATACGCACACAAAAGAAACCCACTCTACCACATGTAATCACTCCCTCTGAGAAAACAAGTTGCTACGGGTTGTGCAGAGCTTCCTGAGCACACAGGATAATGAGGGAACAGAATATATGCCATGGGAGTTCAAATCTGAGTTTACCAGCACAACGCTACTCAAAAATTTTGAAATTCACTGCAAAATGCTACCTGGAGTTTTTGTGGCATCCAGAACAACCTTAACAATACCTTCTTAATCTGTCACCAAGAAAATAAAAGCAGCACAGATCAGAAATAAAAGGTGTGCAGCAACCTGCTAGTGCAACTTATACGGCTTTGCTCTTTTGTGCTGAATATTGGCTTTATGCACAACTTCAGCAGGCACACAGAGCTGTGAAAGCCAGCACGAGGAAATGCTGGGAGCTGCAGCTGTGTCCAGCTGCCAACAGGTCCTGGGTCCATGTGTGGGTAATGCCATAAAAAGGAGGGGACAGTCCTGAAGGAAACCTGGTGGCATCCGGAAATCCCAAACTCCTGTTTTGCACAAGGAGAGGAATAACCCAGACAGAAAACAGCTCATGGCTGGGTTGTCCTGAGATCCAGCAAAGGTGGGCAGGAGGAGCTGCTTTGGCTCTAGCCCACATCCAGGGGAGCAGAGCACCGCTCTCCTCAGCGCTCTGCATAGAGATGAAGCTGGGGATATTGTGAACAGCTCTGAAAAAAACAGTTTTAAAGCCAAAGTGTGCATATGAAATAGAAATGAATAGAAATTAATTACATGAGTCAATCTATTGATTGATTCTAATATCAGAGCAGGATAGCTGTGATTTTAATACATTCCTTAAATATAAACATGTCTGTTTCTTAGCTCCTAAAAAGGTCTTATTTTTTGTTTGTATTCCTTCTAACTCACTGTTCTTTGACTGCACAGCACAATGTTGCAGTTAGAGCTGTCAAGCATCCTGGAGTCATAAGTATTTTTCAGACCCCTCATTAACAAACAAGCTTCCAATCTCAATATGTGTTATCAAAATGAGATCTTTTCTTAACAGTTGACAATTATGTATTATACAGTTACGAGTTTACAATTGGTGACACCATATTGTTAGATTTTGGTCCTGACTTTTAACAATGTGCTGCCTAATTACATTTTGTATTATATTCTGAATGTATAGGAGTATTTTATTCGTGGCCCCACTTTATTCTGCAATTTGTTTCTCAATAAATGCAAAATAATAAAAGCCCAAATCCTAGTGTGTGGAGTATTTTTATCGACCCGAGTGTTCTGCTAGTAAACACAACTTTGATGGTTTCATGAGTGAAAGTTTATTAGGCTGTGTTAGTTTTAAAATACAATTGCCAGGGGACTGATGTTGAAATCATTTCTTGCAAGACGAACTCGGTTTTGGATGCCTTCCCAGCCCAAGCACCACAAGGAAAGCAAAATGGCTATCCGGACACATGACATTCTGCAGTCATTCTTGCAGTGGCAAATGTTTAAACATTTTAATGCTGTCTGCCACTTAGAAAGAAAACAAAAAAAAAACAGCTGTGAAAGACCTGCTGCCTGTTTGGTCTCTTCAGGGCAGTCTTCACAAATAAGTGGCCAAATACCCTTTCTGTAGGTCCACTCAATTACTAGATACCAGTCTGCCCATCACAACAGTGACTAGAGAGTGACTTACCTATTGCCTTGAGTTGCTTCATATTTTTTAATTAATTTATTTTCACTTAGTTTCATGAAGCCATCCCCAGACTTCATCTCTGCGAGTTAGAGAATTAGGTCCAAATGGTCCTGCCCACCCTAAAATTTGTGACCCAGCCCAAGGACTGTTAAGGGGCTATTTTCCAGCATTACTGGAAGGGCTTCTCCTGAAAAGCCACAACATCAGCCAACCACACATTTCAGATCTGGCACCACATTTAGGGAAGTGCCACTTCCCAGGCGTCCTCTGGGGGAAATAGGAAGCGGGGACTCATTGCAGGGGGAAAACAATGGAGCTGTTTTGAAATACCTTCTGTTGCCCAGATCCCTGAGCTGCCCAACAAAAAACAGCTTTTAGAAACAGCACCCTGTGGTCTTATAAACTTGCATTTTAAGCAGCCAGGAGAAACCCTCCCCCTTGCCCCATAGAGCCACAAGGTCACATGAACACCCAAAGATTTAGCTCTTCTCTCTGCCAACAGCAGAACCAGACTCGCTGGTACCAGGACAGCCCCACAGATCCACGCAGGCAACACGTCCGTGAGCTCCTCACTGAGCCAGCATCCATCCCACAGGACCTCTCCTCCTCCTCCTCCTGCCTTGGGGTGAGCCATGGCTGCTGCAACACCTTTGCTAAAAGGTTCCCAGGTGTCTACAAGGCCCCTCGAAACAAGGTTTGGGAGATTGTTAGGAGAGCATTCACTCGTAGGGGGGGAAGATCATCACCAAAGGAGGCAGGAGCAAGAGCTGTGCCATTCCCCTGCCCACACACCATATTGTCTTCCTCCAGCAAAGCTACTCCAGAGGCTTTCTCTGATGCCAAACAACATGAGCAAGGAGGGCAAAAAGTAATAAAAGATAGAGCCTCGTGAAAATGTCCTGTCTGTTCATATCCACACGTGCTAGCGAGACGTTCTCTAAAATCATACACATGTAAAAAGATCTAGAGGTTGCTGGTTAGTTTGTCATACATTTTTATAGGCTTTTCTGAATGGTTTTAGATTTGACATAGTAACTGACTGTTACTAGAAATAAACTGTAAGTCAATTCCATGCTTCCATAATTCACTGCCCAGGGTTGTTCAAAAAGATTTAGTGATACTTGTGATAGACAGCAAGCCTCTTGATGTTTTCATTTTCACTTAGCGACTGTAATTCCTCAAACTTGCTGACCTCTACAGAACAGGACGGAAAGGGCTCCAAAACTTCTTTGAAGGCACTCACTCACCAAAACATCTGAAACACTCTCATTTGGCTTTTTTTCTTTCCAGGGCACAAACAACAATATGGGAATAAAGCAACTGCTGTTGTTTTTAAGAAGGTGACTGCTATTATTATCTCCATGACGGATCATGTGGTTTTAATCATTTATAATGGAAGAAGTTAACCCCCCCCAACCAAAAATGTATTTTTGTGACTCAGAATGTCAGTTCTCCTGACAGCTGCATATTGATATTTCTCTGACTGAGTGCCTTCATTTTGAACTTTAACCTTTCTATAGACATTTTCCTCCTCTCTCCAGAAGTTAACAGATAAATTTTAAAGGGTCCAGGTCTGGATGTAAAGATACACAAACAGATGTGTGCCTATGGGGTTGGTGACCAGGAATGCTGGTTAGCTGGGGTTAACAAACATTTGAACATTCCAATGTTTAAGACACACTCGCATTCCTGGTGGCTGTGCATGAAACCCACGCAGGTGGCAGTGCACATTCCTTCTCGGGAAGCTGATGGCCATGAACTATTTAACTGTAACAGTAGGAAGAGGGAACAAGCAAAACTGCTGTTGCGGCTCCTCTTAATGCAGGGTTCCCGGGACAAAAGCACCTTGATAGTATCAGCACGGATCTGTCATTACAATTTAATTACCAACAACAGGCCACCGACATTTGAAACTGTTTATCAGATTCCGATCCTGAAGGTGGACCAGAGGCCACCTCTCCTTCCCCCAGAGGGTAATTTTTCCCTGGGCAGAAAACACCGTATGGTTAGCGCCGGGCTGGCACTGCACCTGGAAACACGGCCCCTTGTTTTCTTGGCACAAGTGGAGACCTTCCCAGTGGTGCCGAACACCACCGAGGGCTGTGGCCTTACCACTGCTGTGGAGCAGATGGGAAGCAGCCAGGATCCATGCCTGAGCTGGGTTATTTTGGGAATAACCAAAAAACAAAACACGGCAGCCTGGCTCCCAAGACAGGGCATAGCAACAACAAGAAATGGAGCCTTCTTGGGGTATTTTTAAACTTGGGGTAATTTTAAAGCTGATGATTTTAACCAAACTGGATGGAAGCACCTCCAGCAAAACCTGAGCCTGAAGTGTTTGCAGTGGGGATCATTCTAAAAGTTACAGGTGTTTCACAACAGAATGAACATGATTTCGCTTCATACTATGTAGTCCTGTGCAGCCCTCTGCAGCCGGGACTCACATAAATTATATCCCAAAAATCTTTACAGACCAAAAAAAACCCCAAAAAACCAAAACACCAACAAACAAACAAAAAACCCCACACCAAAAATAAAATAGTTTTAAAGAATAATAAAAAAAACCAAAACAGAATAAAACCACACAAAAACCAACCATCCAAAAAAAACCCAAAAACCCACACCAAACCCAAACACACCCACAAAGAAAATTAGTTGGAACAAAAACAAGAAAGGAAAGAAAAAGAACTATAGGAATTACATTCATATATTTCAATTCATTTATGCATCCAGTTATTAAATAATAATCTGGAAAGATGATAAGGAAAAAAACTCAGATTTAGGCTTTACATGAACTTCAGCATCAGACAGATGATTCTCCTCTATTCCTTTTCTTCTGTGCATTAACTATTTAACATTATTTTATTTTTCCTCTTTTAGAAAAAGAGAGAAAGAGATTGCAGGCTTTGCACACCCAGCAGAGCCAGCAAAGATCTTTCACAACCTGTCTAGCAAGCCAGTGGCTTGCTAAAAATCAATCAGCTAACAGAGGCCAGCACTGCTGACTCACAGCCATTAGCTTTTATGTGGACATTTTCACATATTGTCTAAACTTTACTTTTTGTCTAGAAGGTTTACACCAAACACCTCCATCTACTCGGACTTGGACGAACCTTGTGAGTCCCTTCCAACCCAGGATATTATTCTAGGATTCTCTCACACTCACTTGCAGAGAAACCCAGGAGAAAAGGTCATTTGTGACTCAGAAAAAATGAGAGAAGGAATAAATTGCAAAAAGGTGCGCTGGAAGCTAATGTGCCTCTTGCACTTTTAGCCGGAGTGCAGGAAAAGCCCCTACGCACACAGACACATAAACACAACGTACATTTTTTATGAATCAGGCCTTTAGTTTTAATTGCTTCTTACTATATAGGCCAATTAAGGATGAGTTGGCAGGATGAGGATCTTTCCCAGCTCATTTAAAGCTAGGAGAGGTGGAGTCTGCTTTGCTGGAGGCTCCCATTCACACGCTTGGTCAAAAAAATGTGAATGTCATTAAGCACCTCTAGAAAAATCCTCATTCTATAGAGGTAGAAAAGTAAAAGCAGGAGACCCAAAAGATTCCATTTGACCCCATCTCTCACTTTCAAATAAAATCAATTACAGCATCTCTACTTGTCTGAGCTTTCAAAGATAACTACCAATAAATACAGATCCAGAACTGCACCTAGAGAAAGTCTTAGGTACGCATGTCCTCCGAGAGCTCCCCTCCTTTTATCTATGATTGATCCTCTTCACCTTCAGAGTGTGTCGAGGTCAGAGCTTAGTTAAGAATTCCTTTTAAAACATATTATAGACACTTTTCAATATATGCTGTGCATTTTGCAATGCAATAGATGATTACAGAATCACAAACCCAAAGCACATTAATTGTGGAAGCAATCAGCCTAAGTAGTGAGTATGTGGAGCTTACAGATGTCGTATGGGTAAGGAAGCATCTTCCAGATTAAGATACCATTTTTTTGTTGTGTTTTGGAGTTTTTTTACAACCACTTTAAGCATTTTCAAACAAACATAATTAGCAATGAGGACTGAAATGGGTTTGCAAACACTACGCTGGAGTCAGGCAGTGCCTTGTGACATTCCTTGTGGCTGGATGTAGGGAAACTGCACTCATAGCAGCAGTGAAGGATTTTACTGCAGGGAACAGGAACGGGTGTTAGATTGCCCTGCTGCAGCTGAGGAGCTCCTTTGGCCCTGGTGCCCACCCCATAAATCCGTATTAACGGCAAATCATCAAACCAGATGGCAAGAGGTTATTAACCCACAGCCAGGCTGGGCCTAGAGTGAGCACAAGCCCCAGCCCACACCATCACTGCGGATTTTTTTTTTAGCAAAAACCAACATTCTGCACAAGAGGAAAGGTTAAAAATTTGCACATTCAAGCCAAATTGGAGTTTATCAAGCAAGTGGTCAGCACTGCATTGGTGGGAATAAAGGGGTCTCACCTGTTCTTGAGAGGGGTATTTTAATCTGAATTTTCCAGAAACTGAGAGTAAAAGATCTTTACAATCCCCTCCAGTCTCCATATCTGTGCATCTAAGAGTCTAAAGAGCTTCCAGCCGGATTTTCCAAAACATCTACAGCTCCCCAGGAAGTCAAGGTAAATAGCGTGGGTGGCACCTCCAAAGCAGGCCCCAGGTCTGATCCAGCCCACTGCTCTGCTGCTGCGTTCATTTAGGAATGACAAAGAAAATGAAAACTTGACAAAGAAAATGAAAACCTGGAAAAAGTGAACTTTGGAATACTTCAAAAAAAAAACAAACAAAAAAAAAAAAAAAAAAACAAAAAAACAAAAATCAAAAAAAAAAAAATCTGGAAAAAACCTTCCAGCTCATGATAAACATTATAATTAAGCCTCTAATTTTCCTAATGAAAGTATTATCTATCAAGATAAAAGTAAAATGATTTATTAGATTTTCAAACATCATAGAAATAAAACAGTAAATCAGTCCAGGCAGTAGTTATTCCATCTCAACTTGAAGCCATTAACTCTTTGCCTGCTGTAAAGACCTCCTAATTACTCTTTTTTAATTCCATAACCCTATGTAATAGCTTTATATAATCCAATACTAAACAACAACTACTATTGACTTGAATAGGAGTTGAAATACTTTCTTCAAAATGCACCTGAATTGATGAGAAGAAGAAGCCCAAGAAACAGAGAGGGCTAAAATGCTCTTCAAAAAAAACCCCTGAAATTAGAAACTTGTGAAACTCTAAGGAGGGCACCTGGTCACTGCCAGCTCTGCTCCTCGTCTCTCCCACCTCTGTTCCCCCGCACTCATCCTGCTCTGGCAAAAATCAACCTGCTGCGTTCACTGATTTTAAATGCTGCAGTTCTCCATCAACTTCCCTCTTATTAAAGCACAGAATATACTGCTTGATGCTACACAAAGTGTCCCCCCGCCCCCCTCTCTCTCTCACTAATGGCTCTTTTCATGATCTGCAGCAAGGATCATTTAATCTGTGAAGAATGGAAATTTCAGTGTTTGTATATCGTCAGTTATTACCTTTTATTTCTAAATTGTGTATTTGGAAGAGGAGGAAGGACTTAATGCCTTTATTTGCTGCAGAGAGCAAATGTTCAAGGATACTGCAGAAAGCAGTTTATCCCGGCATAATTTTAGCTGCTGAAACTGGAAGGTGCTCCAAGCCCCTTTGGCTGCCGTCTCCTTGGCATCTTGGGCAGCCTGTGGCACCCGTTGCCACTTCCCACCCATTGCAACTCCAGTGTTTGGGGGCAGACGGGCATCACATCCACTTTTTGCATTTTTCCTGATCGCTCTTCTCTCTGCCAAGAGCCCTGGAGGCACTTCAAAAGCCAGGCAAGCCCCGCTGCTGTGGCAGACAAGCCCCCTTGCTACCCCTTCCTGCCACGGAAAACTCCAACCACGCTGTCCCTTGGTGCTCCATGCAAACAAACAAGGCAGTCATGGTGAAGTACAGATGGATACAAAAGGCACAAATAATAATTTTAAAAAAGTCTTCATGCAGTAACATCTGAAGCTAACTACATGTTAAACAAGGAGATTGTGAAGTCATCTTGAGTGGCTTAGGAAATTCAGGCACAAACAAAATCTGGGAGGCAGCCTAAGTGCTGCCCTCACAATATTTAAGCCAATGAATATAAGAAGAAGAATTGGAATATCAAAAATAATTACATGAAAATAACAGTGTTTATTTTCCCAAGAGCTTGCCCACCTGCAAGTCCTGGTTATGCCGATGTAATCCTGCGTTTGTCTGAGCAAACTGGCTGAGAGGGATTAAGGCAGGACTCAGTGTGCTTGTGCCAGAGCTCAAATTCAGCCTGCAAGTTTCAGAGACCCCTGAATTATTATGGGAATAACTCAAGGGAAGAGTAGGAATTCAGCCTAGATGCTCATCCTTTGGTGACTTTAGGTTACATTTAGTACCATTATTTTACATCAAGCTTCTGAAAATTATTTAATTTTTTTCCCTGTTTCATGCCAAGGTCTTAATCTTTACTGCACTGGCAGTGAGAACGTTTTAAAGAATCATTTCCCGAGACACATTTAATACATTTCCAGTAAATTGTACATAAACCTGTCCAGCTGGCTGGGTCATTTCATCAGTGACACACCCACTGAGTGCAGGATGCCACCTGAGATTTACCTCAATGCTTTCAAAACCAAACCGATGATGGGATAAAGCTTTGCTAATGTGTGAGTGCGATGGGGAATACACTGATAACTGCCCACCAGGGAGTACAAGGTTCTTTTTTAGGTTTGTTATGGGAAAGATTACACAGCGGATTAGACAAAGGGGTTTGAAGATCAGCACTGAAATTACACCGACTTTAGGAAAAGCAGCATTAAAAAGCTGGCTGATTATTTAAAACCACTTAAGAAACAGACGGTGAAGTTTATCAAGTGTTTCTGAGCTGTGTCCTGCTCTGCTCTCAGGGCCTGCTCCGCATGCTTGGGAACGCAAACAGAAGTTTTCACAGGATGAGGGTTCTGAGCAGAATCTGCCATGCAAGGGGCAAAATACCAACAGTGACTTCCTCACAGTCAGTTCTGCTGAAATTACATCCATGAAGAATGCTCAAGATGAACATTTTTAATGGCTCCTCTTATGAATATATTTGCTGAATCCAAGCAGGGGGGAAGAAAGAAAAGATCTTTCCATTGTTCACCAGCTATTTCTGATAAAGAGTGCAGAGGAGGCAAAGTGCTGAGGAAAGACACCCTGCGAAGCCAACCTAAGGCGCACCACAGCAGCCTGATTTTAGAAAGAAGTGACTTGTTTGTGGTACAAACACAATCCTTTCCTGCAGGTGATCTTGTACCTTTACCAGCAACGTCGCCAATGGAGCATTAAGGGTGGCACTGGCCATGGGGACCCCACATGTCCCAGCAGAAGATCGAGTTTTGGAGCAGCACGGGGGTCTCCGTGACAGTGACAGTTGTGGTTGTGTGAAATATTAGCACCTGGTGTCACTGAAGTCCTTAATGAGAAGTTGGGTGACCACTTATGGCCCTGTCCCCTCCCTTTGTCCCCACCACCACTGGCAGCTCCCTGCCCGCCTCGTGCAGTTCTCACAAGTTGAGCCAGGCTGGCATCCTCCTCGCTGTTCATCATCGCCGTTTAAGTGAATTTAATAAAATTATTTTTCTAAACTGTTTTAGATGCCATATCTATAATCCATAAAATTTATTGTACCTTTATGTAGAATTATACTGGAGTTGAATATATAAATCAATTTATAAGGTCTAATGACATACAAACGCTTAAAAACTAAAGGCGATGTAGTAAATTCAAATTACCATTACAAATGTAAGCTTTGTAGTCAGTGTGTGACCCGCTAAGGATTATATTTAACTCCCCTGAGAGTGGTTTATCATAAAACTTTATACTTTTATTACAGTGAATTATTAACTCCTCCATGATGTGAGTCATTCCATGCTCTGACTATAGCTTTTTTAATGACACTATAATAGACATCTTGCTAATAGCAGTACGATTGCTACCTCTGAGGTTAGAAAAAATAGAAAAGACAAAAAAAGAAGAAAAGAAGTAAAAAGAAAAGATGCATGCAACAAATATGTGAAAATGCATTTCCCCAGAGAGCAAAAAAAATAAGGACCTGTAAGAAGTTCCATCCAAGGCTGAGCTGCATAGAGGTCATGACAACCTTCTGACCATGTGGAGAGCCAATGAGCTGAACAGGCTGGTATCTGAAATAACCAAAATGTTTTACCATTAGGACATGGAAAAATCTGAGTTATTATGATTATTTAATTTTTTTTTATATGGAGAAGAATTCTTTTTCCTCCTGACGCTCCAGTTTAATCAAGTGACTTTAAGATGTCTTTATACAAATTATTTGACAATCATTCCTTCTTCCAAGGAAGTTTCCATGGACTTTTCCCAATCAACATTTGCACTATCCCCAGTGATCTGCAGTTTAATATCTGTGTTGCCAGACCCTCCCTTGGCTGGAATTGGTCCAAAATCCTGGGAGATTTCTGGGCTCAGTGACAGGACAATCCAGGCCCACGAAAAGTCCAGGGTTGACTTCATTATCAGAAAAGCAAATCCGAGAGAGGTGTTTCACTTCACCTCTTTCTTTTGCGTTTTATTTCAAATTTCAAAACAGGTCTGCCCAGCCAGGAAATGTCACCCTTCTAGATGAATTTCTCTCTCCAAAAACCAAGCTCTGCTCCAGTTACATTTTCAACAAAATTGACTGGATTTAAGATAAAGCTAGCCCATTTCTGACCAGATTTCCACATTTTGCAAGCACAAAGGACTTTCCATATGTTTGAATATGATTTTAAAATGGCATGCACACATTTTTCCACAAGAGAATTCCACCAAAAAGTGACTAACTACAATCTGAAGCATGCCAAGTCGTGTGGCATTACACAAAAATGAACCTGTGGGTATATTTTTGAATGATCCTCACAAAAATAAAAAAAATTAAAATAGAAAATTCCTAGTTCCTGTATCTTCAAGATTTTTTAAATGCTTGTTATTAGTTTCCTGTTTCCTCATGACACTCATTAATCTATTTATAGTGCTCCTTTGCTAGCAACACGACCTCAGAGCTACTGAAAAACAGCAGGAAAATTAAAACTGGCAAAGAGAGGTCAAGCCTACCTGTATGGCATAAAAACCCCAACAGAATAGGCTGAAACAATGGTAATGCAGTACAAGTTCTCTGGAAATTCAGGAGGTGCTCAGAGCTCCCTATATGATCATCTTCCATTTAATAAATTTATTTGTAGCTGCTACTTTTAAATAATCGCATTTTTTCTCTTTTGAACAGAGGCAGTGGTTACCACTGTGGTCACTGGATGTGCACTTGAGGAACATTAAAAGGATCTTGCATGACGTTTTTCAGCAGCGCAAAACTTCATGGGGAGAATAAACTGCAGAAAATTCGGTCCCGCCACAAATGTTTGCCTAATTTATCTGTTTTTCCTAGAAAACAACTTTCATTTTTAGCCTTGCCGTGACTGCAGTGAGGACTTCCAGGGCAGAAGGCTTGGAGCTACAAACCCTTTTATTTTGAGTGGCATTGAGAGTGTTTATTTGAGGAAACTATTAGTATTCCTAAACCCACAATGGATGATAGCGGAGCAGGAGACAACAACTCTGTCTTGATGAAGTCACACCTATCTCTACTTGCATTCTCAGGAAAGACTCGATGTTTAGACCTAAGCAAAAGGATTGCATTGCTGCGTAGAACTAGAAGAGATTTACCAAAATTCTGTCCTTTAAAAGAATAGCTTTCTGCTTTCTACTCAGCTCCAGTTCTACAGCAGCAAGAACAGGCTGCAGCCTTTGTAATGGTGGCACATGTCCCTCTTCCTGCGTTGATCTTCCCACCACTACAAGAGAAATTTGTCTAAGCCTGGTGATAATTAAAAAAACAAACAAACCGACCAACCCTCTGCTCAGCGCCACTCCAGCAGGAGTTTCTGAGCCAGGACTGAAATAAAGGAAAATAATGCCACGTGCAAACTCACCCTGTGGAAAAGCAAAAAGTCTGCTGCTGTGACACCATGAAACACTCTCTTTACACAGGTTTTATGGGGCAGTTTAGTGCTGCGCTCTTGTTTGGGTTTTTTGTGTCTCCAGTCTTTCTTTGTCAGCGCTTATTTATTTAACTATAAACTCTCCATTGAGGCTAAGGTTTGTTTACAAGTGGTTCCCAGCCCAGAAAGCAATTAAATATTACATTTACCAAAGCTGAGTAATGCTGTCAGGGTCAACCACAGTGACACCAGAGCAAAGACGGGGGGCCACCATGGATGTCACCACTGTGTGTGCCCACCCTTTCAGAGGCATAGCCAGGACAGGGCACAGAAAAGTGCCCATTTCCTGGAGACAGCCCTGCTGAGGGCAGGTCCTGTTTGCTCATCATAAAACCTGGTCATTAACCCAGTTCATCAGTAAGTACACTGACCCCTGGTCCAGTCCTGAGCACCTCACCAGACAAATCTGTTTGCCTTCAAGGTGAAGGAGAAACGCACACACAGAAGAGATTTTTTTTTTTTTTTTAATGGCACTGCATGTTACTGAGCAAATTGCCAACTTTCTGCTTTACCAGACATGGGCACAGCAACTTAATCAAGGTCCAGAGCTGCCTAAGCTCTAACTCTGAACCCTTACTTTGGTGAGTTTTGATTCCCAGCTCTAATGTCGCTCCTCAGTAACTGCAGCTTTTCTTTTTTTTTTTTTTTTCGTTTTTGACATCTAAACGTCCTTGTTTCTGAGAAAGAGATGGAGATGAAAGAAAACAATTGAGAAGTGCAGTGAATGATTTCACATTCAAATAAAAGAGGTGCTGTACTTCAGGAAGTTATAAGCACCTGCAAACAGGAGTTTATAATGAAAATGCCTTTTCAACCATAACTATAGCATTGTAGTAGTAATGCTGTAATACAATAAACTATCCTATTAAATCTAAAGAGTTAGATTTAATAAGACAGTGGTTGTATATTAAATAAATGCCAAATTATTATTTAAAAATGTTTTTACTGAGGTTTAACAACTCTGTCTTATACTTGCTGCCTTATTACCCCAAATAAAACGCATGTACAAGAACATGTATTTAAACCATTGCATAAAGCACACCAAAAAAAAAGTTACGAATGGATTCTTCAAATCCGGAAGGAACCCAGCCTTTGAAAGGTAAAGTTCACAGCTTTGGGTTAACAAGAACAAAACAATAGCTTAAAGTGACAGAAATTTTCTGGTGCTACTGTAGCAAAATCCTTGAGGGCATTTGGGGCTGGGGGCTTTTGGTTTGTTTAGTTATTTGGATTTAGGTTTGTAAATTCAAGTTAAATCAAGGTGGCTCAGAAAAGAGATTAACCTTAAACTCTATTTCTGGCCAAGAAGAGATGGAGGAAATGCTGCAGCAGGCAAGCAAAAATGCATTGTTGACAAATGACTCCATTTATAGTCCAGATTTCGGACACCTTGTCCTTAGTCACCAGTGACATCTAATTTGTCCCTAAAAAAACTAGCCCTTACATCTTTGTTACTTTAGGCTTTAGGTTAAGACGTGTGGATGTCCCTCATAAATCTGATCTCCTATAGGGCCTGTCTCCTTCCAGTAGCTTCCCAGTTGAGGGAAAAAACAACAACAAAACCCAAACCCCACCACTACCCATTCTTTTCCTTCCTGTTCCAAAGACCTCATCAGTAATAAAGAAATTGTCCTAAATTTAGACATGTTAATCCCACGGTGTTTGTGTGAAATAGGTTAGTCAGACTGAGAACAAAAGGGAGGGAGCAGAAAGCTATAAAAAGCAAATGAAGGAGAGAAAAAAATATATCTACTGTACTTCACTAGCCAGAATCACTGTGGGTATACACCATACAGGGACATCCGTCAGCACCAATCAATACGTGTGGTGTTAGTCATGGATGATAAATTTGAAAGGGATTATAACTGTAAACAGTGATCAATAGAGACTTGCTGGAGGAGACAGAGAGGAAAAAACAACCTTAAAATGTTACACGGTTAATAAAGTAAGGGGTCAGTCTTAAACAAAACTCCAGTGAGACCCACTTATTTCAGAGCTATTCCTACAAGGAGGGGGGAAAAAAAGCCCTACCGATTTTCATAAAGCAATTGCTACTAAAAGGGCACATTATTAATTTACAGCATATTTGCTGATCCCTCTGTTTCGAAGTCACATCCTCCATTAATGTTTGGTTGGAGATGTTCTGCTGGATGTAAGCTGGCATCCCCCAGACCCCCAGAGAGAAGCTTGCTTTCCTCCTTGCTCTGCCCCCTCCTTCCCCTCCCCTCTTCCCTACCACTGACTTCACTATGGGCACATGAGTGATCAGAGCATTCACAACGGTGACATTCCCCTCTGCAAACAAATTCATCCAGGGCTTCAAGTAAAAAATGCAGAGAGCCTGTGCTGTTCACCCACAGATGAATGGAACTATCCGTCTTGTCACCAGGGGTCGTAGCAAGAGGTTACTGCGAGTATATACCTTGGCTTCTGTGCTGACGTTTGCAAGCAGCTCCCTTGCAA
Organism: Rhagologus leucostigma; assembly: GCA_013397725.1. Lineage (NCBI taxonomy): Eukaryota > Metazoa > Chordata > Aves > Passeriformes > Rhagologus > Rhagologus leucostigma. The sequence goes on along the minus strand of VZTD01002302.1, from coordinate 200,992 downwards.
AAAATAAAATAAAATAAAATAAAAAATCCTGCCATATCAAGCACTTATCCAGTCCCTCTAGAACCCTTCTCAGATCATGTCTTTCCACACCTTTGGAGTCACAGCTCCAGGCTTGACATATATATTTTTTTTCTGCTGACCTTTTAGCGTCCTTTCTGCCACAGTGTGTAAACCATAAGCTGATATATGAAGGCAATTTTTAGTGGTGCCACTTGTATCTGAGTGATTGCACACGCTTTACGTTTCTGGCCTGCCACCCTTCCACCTTTTGAAGATCTCTCTATTTCTTTTAAAGGAACTGCAACAGAGGTGAAAGGAAGTTTAACTGCTTCAAGACTTTGATGGCCCAAGAGCACCTGTTTTGGGTTTTCAAGAAGATACGCTGCAGATTGGCTGACCAGTGCTTATGCTCAAACACTAAATCTTTCTTTCCTTGTATATAGACCTGCAGGGGTTGAAGGAGGGGAAAGGAAATGCTGCGTAAAGCATTTTCCCAAATTTAAGCTGGCAGAGATCAGTGATCACAGCAGGGCAGCTTTGCAAATATGTTACCAATAAGCTCCAAAGATCTGGAGTTCCAGCCGCGAGGACTGCAGCTTAGGGGGCATGGGCCTCTGAAGATTTTCATCACAGGAGCACGGGGATTCCAAATCTTCCTCTGGGAAGATTTGCAGCAGACGGCTTTACGGAGTAATTTTTTTGTTGCCTCTCTGCCTCTCCCTATCCCGGTCACAGCGCTGGTGGCGAATCACTCAGGAGGACACAAGCGACAAGGTGGCATCAGCCATTCCTTACAGATTTGCATCGCACCACAGTGGTAAAATCCCACACAGCCACAGGGACACACACACAGAGGCATTATAACATTGCAACAGTCCCTTTCCTAATTCCCTGGATAACTAGAAAAGCAGGAGCAATGGAGTAGCAAGCCAAAGAGGACCACCTTGAGGCCAGGATGACCCTCTCCAGGATCACTGCCACCTCCCCTCAGGCAACAGAGGCACCACCTTGCAAATGTGGAATCTCAAAACCACACAGCATCCTAAAACAGGGTCACAATCTCAAGTGAAAGGATGGATGTGCTTCAGAGCCTGCAGAGTCCTTGTCACCAGCTACAGCTGCATGAACAGAGGAGTTGACTGCAGCTACTGTGACCTCCTTTGATCCCAAATCAACAGCAGAACTAAGAAAAGTCCATTTGTTATCCTCACATCTCCGGTTCAAGAAATGTTTACCAGGTGGGAGAAGGAATAAGAAGCTGATCTGCCAAGGAATGATTGCAGAGAAAGTATTTGGGAAGTCTAAGGAAAAGCGTAACTCAGGAGAGATGAGGGAGATTTGGAGAAGAGACGAAGATGGTAGCACCAAAGTGAGGTTGAGACTTTGGGAGGGCAACACAAAGGAACACGAGTAGAGAAAGTGAAAAGAGTGAGTTAGTAAGAGAAGAAGAAGGATCCACAGGGTCCAGAAAAAAAGGGTTGAAAATTGTTATGAGAGAGCATTTCCAACAGACCCAACCCAGAGCCTTGTCCAAATCACCTGAACACACTATGCCTGTAAAGCAGGGAGGATTGGGTGCAGGATAAAGGTCCAGGGTAAATGCCAAATATCTATTACTTTTTAGCAGCAGAAGCAGAGGACCACATGGCTGCCTCCAAGTGGGGATGGGAGGTTTCCAACCTAGCAAGTTGCTTCGTAGTTGCCATGGGCACAATTTGTGCTCAAGCTGTGCGCAGAGGCCAGGATTTGGCTTGGAGCCCCTGGGTTAAACATTACCTTTACAACGTTGTGCGGCGCCTTTCCTGGGCAGGGAGGTGATGAAACAAAATTCCAAGGGACTGCCTGATTGGTCACCAGCAGAGACCCTCTTGCGTACTCGCGGGGCACGTCACGTGTGACACATGCCAGAGTAAGGAATGGACGAGACAGCACCAGGCAGAGAAGCGACAAAAAGCTTTGACTCTGTCCTCCTTGGGTCTGGTCCAAAGTGTGCTTTCATCACACAGTCATTGATTTAAGAGTCGGAATGAGCCCTTTCTTCCAATGGGAGCTGGATTCCCAGCTGCCCTTTTTTCAAATCCTGGCCTGGGCATAAAGGGAGTATAAATAATTTTCATTTCAAAGAGGGCTGCAATTGTCCTGTATTTTAATGCCGGACACTATGAGTAGCCTCTTCTGTGTGACACTGGGAATCATCACCCACCCCACCTCACTTCCAAGGGCCCTTCCTCCCCCTCCGAGGCATCCCCAGTACAGTCCGGGTTAGCAAAGGGGCAAAGCCCTGGGGGCCAGGCAGGCATAAAGCTGCGGTTCCTGTGGAAGGCTGTAGACTCGCACTAGTGGTCTAGTGACCCTGATGATATTGATGACAATTAGTAGACAGAGATTAAAATGGAAATGAGGGAAGGATTCGTCTGTCACTTTATCCATCAGCTGTAGCTTGCCCCAGGCAACAGACACACAGTGGGCTTTTTGTTTTGTTGTTATTCCCTTGTTCAGCTCAGTTGGTTTCAGCGGTTTGCTTAGTTATTACTAATTTTTTTCTTAAAACTGCTATAAAAAGGGGTTTTTGTCAAATATCCACCACTGACAACCCACAGCACCAAGCGTGCAAACCATCCCTGGATGTGCCTGCTCTTGCTTGCCTGCCTGATGCTGTGGGTGTTGAAGAGCTCTGCATTCTTCTGCCTATTTCAGTAGTTTCTGTTTCTTTTGTTATTTTAATACCTGGGAAAGCAATTGAACTGCTGGGCTAGAGCCTGAAGGTCTCTGTTTAACTACTGCCAAGGCAATGGCAGTACTACGTTATTGTGTGGCTGTGATGGTTCAGGCTGGATGTCACTTGATGGGGAGGAGCAGTCAGTGCGATGTCTCCCCTCCGAGAAACCTGTCCCATCAACCCTTCTTCTCCCAAGACTGTAAATTGCCATTTCCTGAGACTGGAAGACACATCCCCTGAATTTTTCCTGAGATTACAACTCATATATTAATCTTGAGGGACACAAGGAGGTTTTGCTTAATCCTAAAATGTCATAACTTGGGAGAGAGAGAGTTCTTGTGCAGCTGTTACAAAATTCTAGCCCACAATTACCAGACCATTTTGGTTCAGTAGTCCACCCAAAAGGAAAAAAAAAGAAAAATATTGTTAAAACATGCTCCTGAGCTCTTCCATGGTCTGCAACACGGATCTGTCTTCATGGCACCAACACTTCCACCTCACTTTCTCGTCCTCTATTGTATCTTCCCTGACAGAATATATCTCCAGGATGCAACTTTGCTACTGGAGCAACAACACCCCGTTCCGGTGTTGTGTATATCCTACATGTGATAAATAACGAGCAACAACACAGACAGAGAGCCACCCTCCCCTGAAAAAAAAGCAGATTCAGTATTCATAAAGTATTAGAGAGCAGGCTCACATCTGCCACCGTCTTTTCATGGCTTCTGCTGTCACCAGCTCTGCTGATTTGCTCCCGGGAAAAGCCTGGGCACAGACATGGCAAGAGCCAAGGAGCAGAGCTCAGGTTCCCCCTCCCCACACACACAGACACACACTCCAGGTTCCCCTGGGACAGAGGCAAATAAATAGAAAAGATGCCTCTGCTGCCATCGGGGCACTGGCACAGAGAGAGCTCCTTCCACTTAGCACAGCCAGAGCAAATAAGGGCTTGCTCCTTGAGCTTGAAAAGTCCGTGCTGTGGTCCTGATCCTGCAATAAGATGGATGAATGGTCGCCATTCACGCAATTTCACTGTAGATCTTAAAAGAAACCGTTGGAAATCTGCGATTTCCCAGTGGGAATGCAATCACTGTTATAGGCTGAAATCTTGCTGGAAAGAGGGGCTGGGGCAGCGGGTATTCTGCTACACCACGAGAGGAGTAGGGAACGATTTCTACCTCCATCCACACATTTCCCAGTTGGGACTAAACCTGAACAACCTGATTTATTACACCTGCTTTTCACGTGGTTAGCTGCAAATGTTTCTCAGGTTTCTACTGCTGTTGATGGACTACTGACTAATCAAAAAGTCAGGAGTGCAAATTTGCAGTACTGGCTGCTAGCCAGTTTGCCCATAAAAGGTTTCCAAATGGTCACTGAGCCCTTAACCCTGATGAAAACAGCAACAAAGCCACTGCCCCAAGCTCCTGCTCCTGCCACAGTCTCCCTCTCGCTTTGTTGTGTGCAAACATCGTTGGGCTGGGGTTTGGGGTTTTTTTCCAAAAAAAAAGAGTGCAATTCCAGAACATGCAGCAGAGAGGTCTTTCTACTCATTAAAAGCTACATGTGGGTGTGAATTATTTTATATCCTCCTCAGAAATTATCAGACCACCTCAGAAAATGATTAGTTTTCACATAAGGTGCCAGATCCTCTGGTCCATTTAGGCTGCTTTATGCCACTTTGATGGCTCAGCTCAGCCCTAAATAAAACAGGCTTAATTATCCTTAGGATTTCTCCTGCCTTGGGAAATCTCCAGGTAATGTGGAAATGCCACAGGGACTCCTACACCACCACAGCTATTAGCGGCGGCAAGCAGTGGCGGGGATATCCCCACGCCCCATTGATTTCCTGCTGCCGTGGCTGTGGGCATCTGGCACAGATGAGGGCCACCCTCGGGCTAATGCTGTTTATGCCAAGCAAAAGCCTGAGAGTGGGACGGCCCCAGGACCACTGCTTGAAAATAACCTTGCGAGGCTGAACCTAAATCAAACATGAAACACTTACGGCTTGGTGGGAATGCCCCACTCCAAAAGTCCACGGCTCGTGGGAGAAAAAGGGCTCATGGCTTTGGAAAATGTCTCCCCTAGTTTTCCAAAGCCCTCACTCTTGCAGGAATACAAGGGACACAGAGATACCCTCAACCTCAGAATAAGCACCTTTTCTCAGAAAAAGACCCATGCCTGCCACTGTCACCCTGAGCAGTGCTACTCCGAAGGGATGCCAAGCCCAGGGTGCTCCTCTTACACAGGGGCTGCACTGGAAGACTCCCCTGGCCCCATGAGCCAGGCAGTGGGGGCTCCCCTGCAGACACAAGCAGACAAAACCAGGGTCTTTCAGGGCAAATTTCAGCTCACCCTAAAGAAGATGCTTAGAGGTGGCCAGCAGAAACACCATCACACACAGAAGTGGGTGACCAGCTCGCAGGTTTATGTCATAGCCCCTCATTGTCTCCTCCTGGTATTTGGGGTAGGATGGGTGGGTTTGCAGGTCTGTCGCCTGTGTACATGACAAAGACACAGAAAGACAAGGGATGGACTTACACGGGGGCACTGAGCACAGCACAAAGAATGGGGCCACATCTCCCTGGCAGAAACCCATAGCCTCTTCCCACCACGTACCCCAGGCAGTTCACTTCCATCACGAAGCCACCACGGGGTTATTTGAGAGCTCACATTTCACTCGCCTTTGTCTGTCTGCCTTCCTGAATCTGCAAACATCACTGCCGTAGAGCAGATCTGTGTCACATTCAGAAAGCCAGAATTTCTGCATCATGCTTAAAGGAAAGCTGAGATTTTGACAAAACTGATGGGCAAGCTCCCCTCGCACTAGAGAAAGTTTCTTATGCACCACGGGCGAGTGGGCGAGGGAATTTGTTGAGACCTGTCGTAGCACCAACAAGAACTAAAAAATCTTGCAGCAGCTACTGCCATCTGAGCCTGTCAAATTCCACTGCAAACAATATGTCACTCTGCTGGGGAGGCGGCGAACAATCTGAGGGTGAGAAAAAGGGACGTCTGAAGTATCCAAAAAACTCACTCCAAAGGTTTTTAAAAAGAAGAGAGCCCATCCATGCACACGCACACGCACGCACACACACGCAGTGCCTCTGGCCAACAAACATTTGCTGGAGAACTGCAGCTTCCATGTTTTCATCAGTTTATAAAGTATTCCCCAAGCCCCTTGATTCCAGTAGGATAATGTCAATTCTGGCACATCTTTCTTAAATTCATGGCCAGAGAGCACAAATACTGATGGAGTAGGCAGGCTGCAAAAGCTGTCTACCTTTCTGCCAATGTGCAGGATAACAGGCCCTAGAAGGACCAGGCCTTTTTTTGACCAAACACTGGTTTAAGCAGGTTCTGAATTGCACACTGGCAGAGGTAACGCCACTTGCTTTGCACCCTCAGGGGGATTTGGGGAGTTTAAAAACACTTGAGAAGAACAGGGAGGAATGGGAACATCAGAGCACCAGCCAATGGCCCCATGGTCCAGGAGCACTTTCCTCTCCTTTCAAACTCCTTCTCCCTCAGAGCTGCAGGTGTTGTCTTCCACACTTCTTTGCTTCCCTACCATTTGCAGTATTCCCAACAAGTAAACCTTCTCCTCTGGAGGTACCCAGGAATGATGCCAGGGCTGCAGAGGACAGCAGGGAAGCCCCCTTGCACTGGCCTCTCACCAAGGCATTATTAGCCAGCAGGATTTTCAAAGGTTTTTCCACTCTTTCCAGGCTGAGTGTTAATGGTTTTCCATTAACTGGGTTTTAATATCCCAATGCTTTTTACTGCATCAGAGCCTTGCAAAAGATACCATGGTAAAGGATGTATTTTGGAACATATTCCCAAGAACCACAAAGCTGACAGTTCCCATCTGCTTTACGAATTGGTCCTTCCAGCAAAGGAAAATCCACAGGCAAGGGAATACGGCTTCTGACTTAAGTGCAGTGCTCTCTATAAAATTTAGGGGGAGGAGGGTGATATCCCTCCCATGATATCTGTTAACATTGTCTCTAGGAAGGATGAGGCAAGCAACACAATCGTACAACAGCTTTGCCACAGTAAGAGAGAAATATCCCAGAACACATGCATTGAATTAAAACCTAGAAGTCTAAGAAGAAAACAGAAAATTAGAAACCTGTGTCCATTGAAAAACAGACTAGAAACAAAACAGATCAACAACTCACAGAGCAAAACAGCATACAAATTGGAACGATCAATATGAACAACAAGAAAACCAAAGCTGAGGATCAAAACCTAAAGCACACTTGCTAAGTCTGAAATTACCACATTTCTCTCTGAAATGCAAGGCCAAAGCTGCTTCTTAAGGACAAATCATTGATGTTAATTACCTGCACAGGTTTGGAGAGTGAAAGCAGAAACCTCAAGTTCTTTCAAGGGAGATAGAGAGTAGAAAAGGACATGTTTTCTTCAGTGTGCCAAAGCAAAGGCTTTTCTTCGCGACCCCTCCCCCCCGCAATTGTTTCATAAACACAAATATAGCCAAAACCAACTCCCAGCTCCCCAGTGAAATACCTAAGTTGAAGTACTGACTTCGCAGAATAAACTCACTTAAAAATTACACATTTGAAAATTATAAGAAACCTCCTGAAAACATTCGGCTAATGAAACCAAAGCTTTTGTTATGAACACTGTATGTCTGAGCAGAACAGACCTTCCTAGCCTGTAACAAGATTCCCAGTTTCTCAGACGAGCACAAAACCATCTTCAGTGTCACCTATTTCAGTCGCAGGAGCACCTCTCCTCCCTTGTCAGGTACCATCTCACAGCCCCGTGGAGTCTTGTTAACTTTCTACCTTTTGTGCTTCTCAGTGTTCAAAGATTTCTAAAAACTGCACACAAGAAAGAATTGCAGAGAAACTTGTCAAGGCCGGTCGGTCTAAAGTTGGACCTATCAACTGTGATTTGCTTTAGGAACAAACACAAGCAATAGCCTCTTGCCCCTTTTCTCTGAGTGTCAGCAAAGAAAGGGGAATCTCTGAAAACGATCTAAACCCCATTTTCCCAAGCACCAGTTAGCCCAAGAACAACTACACTGAACCTTCAATTTAATATTCCCAAAATTGCTATATTTTTCCTTGTTTCATATAAATCTGATTTGTCCAGATATATTTCAGGTTTTCAGAAGTTGATTGAGGTATGGTTTAAAAGAAACATGATCCTCTGCCTTTTCAAAGGGATGGATATTTTTATACCCAGATATAGTCCCTGCAGCACGGGTCCAAACACAATCATCACCTCGAAAGGGAAAGCAGCGTGCCCAGGAGAGGAGGAGAGGAGTGTACCTGGCTTCACAGCATGTGTGAGCAGCACCCTGAGAATAAAAACCGGGTTTGCCGCCCGGGACTTCCTCAGCCAGTGGTGTGCGTGCCTCTGGCTGCAGCAGGAACTCCCTTAGCAAAGGGATTACTGGTCACAGCTCTTCCCACTGTGCCTAACCCTGGAGGCTTTGCCTGCAGGCATCACTGATGCAGACAAAGATTAAAAAAATATACAGGTAGGGACACAAAAAGAAAGGGTGGAAAAAAGGATGAAAAGAAGGGAAAAGAGAAAAAAAAAGGAGAGAGAAGTGAATATGTGGGGGAAAAAAGGCATAGGACACCTGGAGACTGGCAGTGCCTCAGGAGGCCAGTGGGCGCCCCAGCCATCCAGCTGAAGGGCAGCAATTCTCATGTCACCCTGCCAAGTGCCTACTGGAAAGGCAGGCGGTGCAGAAAAGAATCCTATTAGGGAATAGGATGACGCCAAGCAGTTGTCTTTCTCTCTATTTTTAATATGCCCTTACCACTGCGCTGGCACTTCAAGGAGCCTGTGCACCGCGCCTCGATGGAAAGCCCAGCCTCGGCTGCTCCCGTGGGTCTGACAGGCTCATCCTAAAAAGCACGTGAGCAAGTCGGAGCCAGGGGCGGAGAAAAGCCTCCCTGGCACTTGCCTGATCCACATCATTTCAGAGTGTACAAGAAACCTGGTGGAAAAAGGCAGAGCTCAGCATCAGAAAGGCGCAGCCCTGAGCTCATCACTGCGGAACGGGGGCCACCGCGGTCCTTCAGCAGGGTCGTGTTTGACCGGTGGGACCCCCACAGACAGCCACTTATGCTGCCTTAACGATCCCATTAAACAAAGCACAATTAGAGTTAACTTGGCCCTTTGTGATGTATTTGTCACCGGTCCCATCCCTCTTTAGGCTGTTGAAGCTGGCGACAGCTCGATTTACCACTTGAAGAGAGCTCTTGGGAAGTCATCTGCCAGGGTAACTGTGGGAGAATGGTATTTCAAAGGGAGAGATGCAAAATCACTCTTTTTTCCTCAGCTTTCTTGCCGTGAATAACTTGGAAAGGGCCACTTCAGCTGGACACGGCAAGCTCCGTGTCTCCTGCTGCCTCAGGGGGTGTTTCAGAGGAGACAGCACCGGCTCCAGGTTAAAAATCTTGGTGAGCCATCTGCCTGAACCTGCAGATCATTTAAACTGGCCTTAGGACAGCGATTTTGGGACCTTAAAACGTGCCGGGTAAGAGATATCTACTTATTGTTCGGGATTTTTCATGGGAGGGACTCCTGTCCCAAATCCTTGGGTCATTTTAATCAGTCAGACTTGATTTACCCCTCGCTTTGGGGGGCAGGCTGGCACTAAGCAACTCTTAATCTATCCATCAGTGGCCAGGCAAAGTCTGGAGCAGGCACAGAGAAGCAGCAAACAAAGTAATTTCAGAGCAAGGCTGAGGGAGGCATCTGAGAAACTTCCATTTTCAGAGGACACGCAAACAGGGCTGGCTGGCAGCGTGAGTGTGGCTCTGAGCTGGAGTGGATGGGCTCCGTTTTCTCACCTTCTGAAAAGATTTCTTCAGAGCGATGTGCAAGCCGTAATGAAGCTAAAGGAAACAAAGCTGTGGTTTGGAAGTGCAATCACAGATGTAACAAAGAATAAAGTATAGCCGTTTTGAACAATCCTCCTTAAAGAACATAGCTACTCCCTGCGAGATAGCATGAAAATGGCCCCACAGGAGCTAGAAAAGGCAGAAAATCTGGGAAATACTAGCTACAGATTTGGGAGTTTATATGAAGGACCAAGACAAGATTGTAGGGATAGACAGAGAGTGCATCCCTGCCAAGGAAGTTGTAGGAAATCTCTCTGCAAAGGTAGTTGGTCAAATTGAGCAGAAGCCGCTGTAGGCACGTGATCTTATAAGGCTCCTTCTGCCCTGTGAACAGAAAAAGTCAGAATATTCTGCATATGTAACCACTGCTTGGGCAAATGGTGTGAGGGTTTTGGTCGTAGTTCAAAATCATGTTGTTGAGAACAAAATTACAAAAGCATCCACTTATACAAAGGGATGAAATTATTTAATTGCTTACACACTTCTGCTAGAAGTTGGATAATGAATGAGGGGAATTAGAATGGCTGATTTATGAGCATAAATTTTACTTGGTTAGTATTACTAGGAAAACTCACATGATCAGGACATGAACATGCATAAGCCAACTCAGTGAGCTCAGGTGCGCAAAAAAGAAAGGGTGCAGTGCACCATCTCAAAATCTCATCACCTCTGCTGGTCTGTGCAAATAAGACATGAAAAGATTTCAACTGAAAATAGCCAGTGGATCTGTGTTCCTACAAACACACTGGAAGGAGCAAGCTACTTGGTGCCTGCTACACCCCACCAAAACAGCGTAAAAAACACGATGACCAGCTTCTTTGAAGACTTATTTATCATGTGTTGGTAAAAAAAGCTGTGTTAACATATGGGACTTCAATCTGAATGGCATATGCTGGTGTTCTCAGGCTACCAGCACTAAAAAGTCCTCAGAATTTCAAAAATTACAGGCAGCCAATTTCTTAACTCAACCCAGCTTGGGGTAGACTGCCTAATGACAGATCCAGAGGAACTGATCCCAGATGTTAAAAATTAATGGTTACTCAAATGCCAGCGATCATGACTCGATCATATTTGTTGTCAACATATAATCTCGACTCCAAAGCAATGTGTGTGTTTATGGGCATTCTAGCGTGTACATTCACATGGCTGCTGTTGGACAAAAATCGTTCTCACAATACTGAAATAATTATGAGCAATATCAGCTACAGAGGGGCCTTTTCATGGTAATCAGAAAAGTGCTAAGAATACATTCTTAGATTTCAAAGGCCACAATTTCACAACCAAGAGACAAACTGACAGTATTTTAAAATTTCTCTCAATTTAAAAGTAGACATAGAATGAAAACACATTTGTTTCAACACAAAGCACTAATGATATAAAGGAATACTGATAATAACAATTATAAACCAAAAGCTAATAACTGTAGAAATTTGACAAAGGGAGCCAGAAAGGGAAAAAAAAAGAAATCAATGGGGAAAGGATATCTGGGACTTTTAAAAGCATATTGAGAACAAAAATGTTGTCATCTGTTACTGGAGAAAAATAGCAAAAATGTAATAATAATGAGGAAAACATATAAGAATTCAATGAATACCTGTCTTCCATATTTGGGAAATAGATTTTATATGCATATTGTCTCAAAACAATGAATCACACTCAATCTCAGCAATGAGTGAAAGGACTTTAAAACAGCAGCTAGAAAATTTTGAAGTCAGTCAGTTGGAAAATGTGCAAAGAACGGGCACGGAAGCTCTCCACCCCACAGGGACACAACGGGATTTACAATAGTCCAGAAGACCAAAGCAAGGTAACATTTCTCCAAAATTTAAAACAAACAGATGGGGTCCTCCAGGTACTGTGAGGACTGTCATTCTAATCTTGGGTAAGGTAATGGGCAGTTAATCCAAAAATTATATCTTACAATGCAAAAGGAGCAAATACAAATACCTTCCAGTAGTGTGGGTTTACAGGAAATAGATTTTAATTGAGATTTTTTTTTTTTTTTGAGAGCACAAATCAGCTTGATAAGGGTGATAATGCTGGTATGCTGCACTTAGATTTTTGCAAAGCATGCGATCAGATTCTCCATACTGTTTTGACTCAGTAGGTAGAATGATATAATCTAAACAAGACACAAATTAAAATGGATTAAAACTGGCACCTTAGATTAAAAAATGTAGCTGTGAATAGAAGTCTGAAAATTGAATAGAGATAGTTTTAACTGGGCCAGCAGCACCAGTCCTCAGTCTCATGCTATTTAACATATTAAATCAATGATTGAAAAAACCCTGGAATAAAATCATTATTAATAAAGTCTGCAGGTGACAGGGAGACTGCAGGAGAGCTCGATCAAAGAGCACACAAAGCACTCTGAATCACTTGGCAAGCTGTAAACTGAACAATATCCACCCTGACAAAACACTTTCATCCAGCCAGGAACCAAGAGGGGACCCACCACCTCTACCCCAAACCGCACCAAAATTGTGGTTATATCTGCTGATAATAAAATCTCCATTCACAGCCACAAAGCCCAGTGCAAACTCAGGAACATGGAGAGGAGTTTCAAGGAAGAATAGAGACGTTATCCTGTCTGCGCCTTTGGCAGAGGTGCAACTGCTACAGGAATACAGAGACAGCCCGGGAGGCAAAAGTTCAAGCAGGAAATTGGTTAATTGTGAAGGATTCAAAGAGGAACAAGAATGGGGAAAGCACGAGAAAACATGCCTTATCATGAACAACTCACAGCCCTCTGTCCCTTCAGCTTATCAAAGGAAAGGTGACGGAGGGCCTGATCACAGTTTATGGTGGCACAGGTCACAAAAAATAAATACAATGGGACACTTCCTTCTGAGAGACAAAGTTGTCAGAAGACCCAATGCTGGAAGCTGAAGCCAGAGAAAGCACAACTTGGGTGGAGAGTTAATTTATCATTGAAACTATTTACTGAAGGGATTGCAGTGTATTTTACAGCACAGGAAGTCTCAAATACTGCAATTGGTTTGCATTTTAAAAGACACAAAGTACTTGAAATGGGATAAATGCACTCAAAGGCTTCTGACATGTTTCTCTCCCTTTTCTGTAGTCAGTGATTCATATCTCCTAACTTTTCCTCTGGAGTCTTCCCGGTGTTTCACACATAATATTTGCCAGAATATTTAGCTCCTCCTTCTCTATTTTGCTTACCACCTTCTCACCTAAAAGCTGCAGAACGTATTTATTTGGTTGCTGCCATGTAGACTACCCTGTATTTCACATGCCTGCAGCACTAATGTTCACAGACAGATCTCACTTATTTCTGTTCGTCAGAATAAATGGTGAGAAATGGCTAATTTCCTACATCACATTTTAGGAGGCGAAGATGACGGGAAAAAATCTACCAGCTGTCTGGAAAGTTAGGGTATAAATCCAGTCTTCTAATTATTAAAGGGGCGTGTTTAAGCACAAGTGCTTAAATTCAAGCATGTGGATATATTTTAGCAAGATTCAGGAGTACAAAATCGGGCAGGGTAGGGTTGCCACTCTTAATTACAACAAGCCATAATTTCCCAATCCAAATTTTTTTCAAAAAAAACAGCTAATACCTATTTTGCATGCATGTAACAAAACAGTCTTTTGCGGCTATCTTCCGGAAAACAATCCTTTTTCTCCTTTTCCCCACGTTCCATTGATATCTTGTGCCAGACTCAAACTGACAGAATTTGTCAGCTACCAACTGGAGATGCTACCAGTTTCCAAATCAGGCATTACGTGGGCCAACCAGTGGTCTGAAACCTACTGTAAACAGCCCCCAAGCGAGGAGCCAATATGGTAATTTGGGGAAGTGATTTAATGTATTGGCTTCCAGTAGCAAGTCAGACCCCAGGCAAGGAAACACACTTAGAGGGAATTCAGCGTGACACCGAAATCGGGATGGTCGAGAGCAGTTTCCTCTCTGGGGAAGGAAAACCAGCAGCACAGAAGTGTCACTTCAAGCTTGAACAAGTTTCTACCAGCAGAACTTGTCAGGACACTGTCAGGCAGGAGCTGACAGCCATAAATCAGTGCAGCTCCGAACGAACTGCCGAGCACACGAGCTTTATAGGGAGAGGGTCTCCCAGTGACAACAGCCATCTAATGCTCCCTTACCCTAATAACTGCATAATGAAAATAAATCTGAGCAAGTGCTCAGGAATGCCCTTTTCTCCCGTGTTGTTACACTGGAGCTGGAGTAATGCCAGGGTTGGGGTTTTGCTGTTGTTGCTCTGAAAAGGTTTTGCTCTGCAACCAATTTTGTTTCGTTAAAACAAACAGAGAAGCACTAGCTATTGATCTCCCTATTAAATAGTCCTGGTAAACATTTTGACTAGCTCTGCAAACTTAATACAGATGTTCGTTCTGCGCAGATCACTCCCGACAGCTGATACAAGGAGCTAATGCGTGTCCGTGGCAGGGGAAGGCAGCAGTGCAGGAGGAGAGGGAGCTGCAAAAATAAGCAGCTTTCTGGCAAGTAAGTGCTGTGCAAATGCAATACCTGTGTTCAGGTGTGCATGGATGCCTTGTGTGAGAGAAGGGGGAGATTTCTAAGTCAGGAAATCTGCGTTAAGCAGAAGGAAAGCCCCTCACTGGGCATTCACCTATGGCTGCCCTGGTGAAAGGGGCTCTGTATGCTGGACCGAATCTGGCAGGGCGGGCTCTGTACACTGAACTGAATCTGACGGGGCTCTGCCCAGCAGAAGTTCAGTTTCTGGAGGTGCCAGAAGTGGGGAATCTGCAGGATTCCACACTCTGGCAACAAAAGAGGCTAAACCTGATTCACAAGATAAAATAAAATAACGTAAGAAATAAAAAAGGGCCCCTCTGTTTCCTCCCAAAGGTCATGCGCACCTGGTCTCTGTGGCAAACTAGCACCTTTCCAATGTCCCTACACCCAGCCGAAGTCGCCTCTTACCTGGGAAGCACTGTTGGAGCTGAACTGATCAGCTTTGGTGAAAAAAAGCGAAACTTGCTGATTTGGTTAGGAATGTTTCACTCCTCAGCACATCATCTGCAGCCAGGCCTGCCTGAAGAAGCTCCCTCACTTCACCACCACAGCTTTGCTGCACCGTGGGGTGGGGGGCCATGGCACCAGCCCTGAGGGTCGCTTCTCCCAGAATCCGCTCTTTTCCCACATGGCTCATCAGATAACTGGGATGGACAGCCTCCCATCCACAAAGCCACCTCTGGCCTTACTGGATGTGGGTGTCCAGGTGTCAGCCATACTGTGAGGAGCGGCCGGAGCAGTCCTGTTCTGAGCACAACTGGCTCCTGCCAGTTCCAAGAGCTGCACTGCTGGGCACAGCCAGACCCTCATCAAGCCAGGAGCACCTCAGGAGAGCAGGGTATGAGAGGGCAAAATGGCACCTGGCAGTGAGGCATGAGGGGAAAGGTGTGAGGGGGAAAAAGCATGAGAGGAAAAAGTGTAAAGCAAAAAAGCACGAGGGGAAAAAGCATGAGGGTAAAAACAAGAGGGGGAAAAGTGAGAGAGGGAAAAAGTGCAAGGGGAAAGTGTGAGAGCGAAAAGTGCAAGGGGTAGAAAGCATGAGGGGAAAAGTGCGAGTGGGGAAAAAAGTGTGAGGGGAAAAAAGCGTGAGGCAAAAGTATGAACGGGAAAAAGTGCGAGCAGGAAAAAGCATGAGGACGAAAAGCACAATGGGTAGAAAACGTGAGGGGAAAAGTGCAAGCAAGAAAGCGTGAGGGGGGAAAATCATGAGAGCGGGAAAAAGTGAGAGCGGGAAACAGTGTGAGGGAGAAAAAGTGAGAGCGGGAAAAAGTGAGAGCGGGAAACAGTGTGAGGGAGAAAAAGTGAGAGCGGGAAAAAGTGAGAGCGGGAAACAGTGTGAGGGAGAAAAAGTGAGAGCGGGAAAAAGTGAGAGCGGGAAACAGTGTGAGGGAGAAAAAGTGAGAGCGGGAAAAAGTGAGAGCGGGAAAGTATGAGGGGAAAAGTGCGAGGGGTAAAAAGTGTGAGGGGGGAAAAGAGTGAGAGGAGAAGCATAAAGGGAGAAGCATGAAGAGGAAAAACAACAAGGGGAAAAGTATGAGGGCAAAAAGTGCAAGCGGGAAAGTATGAGGCAGGAAAAAGAGTGAGGGGAGAAGCATGAGGGGAGAAGCATGAAGAAGAAAAACAACAAGGGGAAAAGTATGAGGGCAAAAAGTGCAAGCGGGAAAAAGCATGAGGGAGAAGAAGTGAGAGCAGAAAAAGTGCAAGCGGGGAAGTATGAGGGGAAAAGTGGGAGTGGGAAAAATTGTGAGGGGAAAATTCAAGCAGGAAAGCGTGAGGGGGAAAAAGAATGAGGGGAGAAGCATGAAGAGGAAAAACTGCAAGAGGAAAAGTATGAGGGCAAAAAGTGCAAGCGGGAAAAAGCATGAGGGAGAAAAAGTGAGAGTGGAAAAAAGTGAGAGCAGGAAAAGTGCGAGCAGGAAAGTGTGAGGGGAGAAGTGTGAGGGGGAAAAAAACCTGAGGGGGGAAAAAGCGCAAGGAGGAAAGTGCAAGTGGGAAAGAGTGTGAGCAGGAAAGAGTTGTGAGCAGGAAAGAGTGCAAAGGTGAAAAACTGAGAGGGGGAAAGGGTAAGGGAAAAAAGCATGGAGGGGGAAAGTGTCACAGAAAAAAGTGTGAGGGGGGAAAGTATGACAGGAAAATCTGCAAGGGGGAAAAGCGTGAGGGGGGAAAAGTGTGTGTGCCTCCATGAGCCCCATCTCATAGAGGCAAAACAAGACCACTGGGTTGCCTAAGATCCTCTTGCCTCTTGAAAGGATCAACATCTCCAGGATCTGGGTACTACCTGCTAGTGTACTTAGACCAGGATTTGGGAAAGGAAAATCCAGTCTGCTGTACCTCTTAGGATAGGGCTCAGCACCTTTCCCAAAGAAACCTGGTGCTGGTCTCCTTGAGCTAATCAGATCACCAGCAACCACCCCTAAGAAATTTAAACAAGGAATAACAAATAGGAAGTGACAAAAACTAATCACTCCAAAAGTAACTTTCCAGGTGCACGTTCTTGTTGAGAGTCATAAAATTTTCTGAGCATACAAATATTTGCAGAAATAACCAAAGATTATCTCAAATAGCAGAGTGATTAAAATAGCCTTGCAAAGAAGCAAAGAGCAAAGCCCTACTCATTCATGCATATATTTATGCATTTGTTTATTACTATGTAGCCAGCTTTAAACCCTTCTCAGCAGGGGAGAGACTCTATACTTTATGCCTATGGGCCTCATAATGCTTCCAGTGGGGATGGAAAAACTTCAAAAAAAGTTTGGCATCCAGATCCAGTTTCGCTGCTTATCTGCTGCTAATCCAAACTCTCCCAACATATCAAAAACGTTGAACCGGGCAGGAAACCACATGAGAACAGGTTTTCCTACAGGATTTCTGGCATTTTTACATTAGATTCCAGATGGAAACACCCATGAGAACAGCTTCTATCCTGGTATTTTTGGCACATTCAGTTCCAATTCTATCCGGAAACCTGAATTGGGAAGAGAAGGGAAAAAAAAAAGAAAAAACCTCCACACAAACCAAAAAGCATCAAACGTTTGTCTCAGTATTTCAGAACCTGAAGAAAAGTATATCATTTGAGGTGAGTTTTAATATTAGGAAGGAGGAGGCAATGTTTTTGGTTTTATCTTCAGTGGTTTGTCTTTCCTTACCCCCAATTTCACGCATCCCCAAAATGGAGGAGGGCTCAGCTACCAAAACTAGAAATGACCATTCACCTGAAAACAAACATGGACGCTACCCCCAAAAAAGACTTGGGCTTCACACAAATGACTTCGCTCCTTTCTATGCACGACTGAATACCAGATACCTAAAAATAAAGGCATTCATCCGAACTTCTGAAAAAAAGGATTTCAAAGGGTTTGTCCATAACTACAGCCAAAATCAGGCTTTTTGCCAGTCAAAAATGAATGAATGAAATGTGGTAAACGAATTCACATTTTCTGCAGTCCATTTTTTGCTCATTTACCCAGCTTTGCCACTCCCTCTAGATTGGCAGATGCTTCCATAGGTAATAACTCCAGCAATAATGACTTTGAGCAGAACCTTTCCAAAGTTATATTCAGCCCTGCTCAGTGATTTCTGTTACAAGGGGCTATTTAGTATCAGCCTTTTTCTGATTTTTTTACTGCCATTGAAAGCATCTGCATTTTGTTCTCAATACTGTCTGATGCTTTCTCTCTGACCTCCCAGGCCTGCCTCTTGTTTCATGATTTTCTGCTGCCCACACTGGGGGAAAACAGAAAGAATGGTCAAGACTATGACATCAGTGAGTTCATTAGCAGGTCACCTCAATACCTTTGGGGTACCCCTTTCGGGGTTTTAAGATGAGTGCTACATAAACCTGTATCAAATGAACTCAAAAAACCCCCCCCAAAAACCAGAAACAAAAAAAATTTCCCGGCTGCTTTGGCTCAAATAGCCCATTTCAAGCTGTGCCTACCAGTCTTAAAACCCCCAAATGATCCAAAATCTCCTTTCCTAAAGCCTCATGGATACATGTTCACGTACTGCCAAATTCTGCCACCTTTGTACCCTACTCATGCTATTGAAGGTGGGACTCTTCAGTAAGGAACAAGGACACAACACCAGACCTTCCGTTCTTGCTCCCCAGCCATTGACTGCTGTGCACTGTGAATGGTACCTTTGACTCCTCTTGAAGTGCAGAGGATTTGCTTGTGTTTATAGTTTTTAAGGTTTTTTTTTCCCCTGAAGAAATGCTGCTGCATCTACTCACATGTACATCAGTTCCCTCTACTGGCAGCATTAATTAAGCTATTCCTTTAATTCACCAGGTAGATCGAGGGTTTGGAAAGGAAGATGTGCTCCGCTGGGTGGGAATGTGTGGGGCTGTTACCTGCAGCGTGTTGTGCTCTCGCTTGTTATAGCAGAAACTTTAATACGCTGGTTCTTTCCAGTGTACTAGTTCTCCTCTCCAGGTTTTTAAAATTCACTTTCCATGCTATGGTCCAGGGCAGCTACTTAACATTATCTTAGCACATTTCAGTCCTTAACTGTGGCAGTAAGTGGGAAACTGAGGAGCAATGACTCCTGAAGCAGCTCAGGCAAACATATGGTTCATCAATCCCTGAGCTCTCCATGTTGTGGCTTGGGTAAGCATCCAGCCTCTCCTCAACCAGGGCAGCCCCTCCTAAGGGACCAGAGGGTCCATCAGGCTCCTTTTACTCCTTCATGAACCCAGAGGCTACTCTTAAGCAGTGCTGGTTCAAAACATGCTTAAAGTCACTTGGCCATTCTTCTACTTTTTCATTTTATTTTTTTTCCCCTAGTTAAAGTAGATTGATTTTGTCCTGCCACAGGTAATGTTTTCCTCCTGAGGTATCAGGCCAGAGGAAGAAGTCATTCACTCTATTTGGGTGCTTGAGGAAACACAGAACGAAAGAGAATCACTTGTCATTTAAAAATCAAAACAAAAACCCGACAAGAACATCTGCCCTAAAGAGAACAAGATCCAAGATTTCCCCTTTGGACCCAAGCTGTCAGTATTTAGCAAAACCAGCAAAAGTCTTTCAATTTTCTAAGCAAATGGTGAGTAGTGCTATTTCATAGCTCTCCACAGCTGTTCCAGAAGTTTCCGTAGGTATGTTTGGGTTTAAAAATTGTGACTTAAGACCCCTATTTCGGACCAAACCAAATAAATGTGCACGGATATAGCAACCAAAAATGCCATTCCGGGAAATGGAGCTTTTCTGGTGTGAGTAGAAGAGGAAAGACCGCATAGAAATTGGTAGGAAAAATAACAACAGCCTCTATACCCCTGAA
Source organism: Rhagologus leucostigma (assembly GCA_013397725.1). Classification (NCBI taxonomy): domain Eukaryota; kingdom Metazoa; phylum Chordata; class Aves; order Passeriformes; genus Rhagologus; species Rhagologus leucostigma. Next base: position 181,587 of record VZTD01002302.1, on the reverse strand, counting down.
TTTGCATATGCAAATGTAAGGGCATAAAGTTATAGACCTATTCAGCACCTCAGTTTAAATATGCTTCTCACTCATCTCATGGCTGAGATGCTTTCAATGTACACAGTTTCTTTCTTGGAATTTTCAAAATGTGTCCTTATTGTGGATTTTCTTTTATCTCTTTTTTTTTTTTTTAATCTAGGTTGTATTTCTAAAAGGGAATTGTACAAAAATGCTGTGTTCTGATTAAGTGCATTACAGGACCCACAGTCATATTTAGAGGAGAAAAAAGTATTCTTGCTCATGCTGCTGCACGAGTTCCTGTTTGGGGAATAAAATTGTTTATTTCTGATTCTTCCAGGAGCTTTTGCAGACTGATCAAGTGTCAAGACATGGTAGTTGACTCAAAGGTAACATAGATATTGCCTTATAATATCTTTAGGACCTGAATCAAATCTTGAGAGACTTTGAAACTATGGGAGGATAATGAAAATACATTTCTTTCTTTGTATTATCCTTCATAATGGGAAGCTTTACATTTCTTTTCTAGCAACTATGATGTACACTGTACTATCAAGGCATTTTTAGGGACCATTTACCTGAACACAATTTATGTGGAAGGTGTCTGAGAGCCAACCTGGATTTATGCTTCCTGGTCCTTGTAATAATAGATTTCTTTTTTTGTCTTTTTTTTTCCCCATCAAAATAAATGTCAGAAAGTTCTTTGATTGTTCAATAAGGGAGAAAAACATCCTTTTTCAAATGAAAGAAACAGTTATGGGCAAGGTTTTGGTGTTGCTGGAAGCTCTGTGGAGGCCTCCAGCCCCAGGAACAATGCACACAAGGACACACCTTCCTCCAAGGTTTGTCCCAGCACCTGTCCCTGTAGCAAGGAGGGCTCAAACCCTTCTTGGGGTTTGGGTTGCCCACCGTGTTGGCCACTGAACTGGGGGAAGTCCTTGAGGCAACAGAGAACTCTTTGCAAGGTATGTCAAGACCCTTCCACAAACGCAGGTTTAGGGAAGAAAATCCTTCCCTTTAAAAATACGGGTTTGGAGCAATTCACCTAAATCATTCTTTCCCCTGGCAATTCTTGTACTCTGAAAATCCTAATGCAGCCCAGCTCTTCAGAAGTGCCATGTTGGGATTTTTGTATACACACCCAGGCCCATCTGGATTCCCACACAGGCCAGGTATGCAGTATAAATAGCCCAAATTCAGCTTATCTGGGGCACTACTAGATTCTCTCCTGTATTCATGCACACAGGTACACAGACACATAAAGTTCTGAAAAATTCTCCTTAAAAAAAGAAATATTTTAAGATAATGGACTTCCCAAACTATGATATCAATTCCTGCTTCCTTTTCATGGTGACTGAGGTGATGCCTAACATGTGTCTACCTGAGGCAATGTCTTTTTGATATCATGCAGTGGAAATGGCAGAATCTGGCTCTTTAGTGACCATGACATCCAAAAATTGGATGCAGGACTTCACCTCTCTCTCACAGGTTAAATGAATATTCTGAGAGTATCGATTGTTCAGTTCTTCCAGTGGAAGATGAATGTGATCGGCATCGATAATCAGAAAAAATATCATCTACATACCTCTCATATGCAGATGGTGGCTGTTCAATACCGGTCGGCAGTGCAGCTTCCTGGTGTGACAGGAAAATATCTGCAGCAATTGAGGATTAACAGAGGCCATTGCTACACCAGTGTTTTGTTTGTAATAGCTCCCATTCTATCAGAAATGACTGGTTGCACATTTCTGTTTCTGACATTAAAATTCACCATTGAAATCTCGCTTGGTAATAATAAAGCCCCTGCAAGAGTCTCCACAAACACACTAGACTCCAAATTAAAGAGCAAGTGTATTGTTAGGGTTTGCATGGATCTTTTTTGAATTAGTGCTAGGTGAACAATAAATAAAATTCCAGGAGAAGTTCCCCAAGCTGATAAGCATTCAAGGTATTATCTTTGCTCTGTACTGTATGTGCTTCTGGGTGAAAAAATTCTAATTGCACTTCCATTCAAAAATCAACCGTGGGAATAAGGAATCATGCTCATTTTATGCACAGCAGCCCGAAGGCCTTATCCTTAAAACAAATTACAGCGCCTCCTATGCAACTCACACTCTGAAGCTAATTCTAACCCTAAAGCAAAACTCCAAAATTAAACTTTAATCTGTGATCTAAACAATTTTGTGTTTGTGATCAATCTTGGTGGAGTGGATTTTAATATATATGAGTGTGTGTGCGTGGGCGTGTGCGTGTGTGTGTATATAAAAATATAAAACGCTCAGATAATTGTTATCGCCGATGAACATTAAATACTCTGCTCAGTAAGACTGAGATAAAATATATACAGTGAAGGGAGGGAATAAAGCTGTTAAGCACACACTCCTATATGTAACAGAGTCCTGGACTTGCAACCAGCGAAAGCTTAAATTCCACCACATGTATCATATTTACTACGTTCTGCCAAAGAAATAGGCAGGCTGCCATGCCATTAAAGCAATTACTCTTACCCTCTCAGATACACAGAAATTAGATTCTGCTCCTTGAAGTCATACGCTGGGGGAAGTAAAGAGCGAGCAAGGGGAAGTATGAGGAGGAGAGGCAGAAAGACATCGATTCCTCCCAGAGAGGAGGAAAGGCTTTGGGCCAGCAAGAGTTAAAGGAGTTCGAAGTGTATGGTCTGTTTCTCCCCAACTTGGTGCAGTGACTCTGCATCCTGCAGGAACCTGTTCAGATGCTCTGATAAGTCAGACAGAATTCATGGGAGATTACCACACAGCTCCTGCCAAGCTGTGCTGCAGCGCGGGTAATAGATATGCTCCAGTACTAAATCCTAAAAGGCCCTGCTACATCTGTCAAGCATGCCCTGGAAAAGCACCCTCAGTTCAGATGTTATCACTGCTCTGCCTGCATCAGAAGATTTAGTGTCCACCCTGGAGGTTGCTTTTGCCGCACAGTTTTCAGGGGCAAAACAACAAGGAAGAAAGATGAGAGGAAAAAGGCAAATTATTCTTGCTTAAAGCAAAAGGAATAAAGTGGTGTGCTTGCAGACTAGTTCAGCTTCTCACCCTGCATCTAGAAGGTCCCAAATCCCACATTAAGATGGTACTGATGTTCTAAGCTGATTAGCTCGGACGTGTTCGGCTCCCTGGACTGTGACACCACGAAGATGATCTTCTGTAGAGTGACTCTTTCCCAAGGAAAGCTGAACAACAAACCCAGCGGGGGGCCACCGGCGGTGGATAGAAGATGCCTGCCTTTGATAATTAACTTTAAAACCGGTTCTAGAAAAGCTGCTCTGGCATAAAATGCACTTTGCAGAGCACTGTTTATGAAACAATTGCTGCTCCTCCCATTAACCACGTGAGCAGGGATTTGGTCAAAAATGGTTCCAGTGTTACTTATCATTTTACACCAAACAAAAATTAGGTATAAAAGAAAAATATATACTTATATATAAATGAACACACACAGACACCCCCAAAATACAGCAGTCTTGGGAACCACTCCTTTCTTAATATACTCCAAAATAGAGTCATACATTTTAACCATCTGTCTCCTCGTTCAAATCTGCAGGAAATATCAAAGTACAGCCATGGCTCCTTTTTCACTAGGTGCACTCTCAGAGTTCAAGGGAGAAAGACTACAATTTCCTGACCCAGCATATTGCATTTTAAACTTCTGTTTCCTGAAGCCGATTTTAAGGAGAGATAAGTTCCAGCTATTGGGATGTCAACAAGAAGAGCCCCAGGCTGTTGTATTTATAGCTCCATACAGTGGTAGAGGCTGGATTGAAAGGGGCGAATGGGTTGGCACGGGGAAAGCCCATG